>JAJIBD010032648.1:0-112211 GCA_021461705.1 Cryptotis parvus | reverse complement strand
TTAGATAACAAATTCAAAAATTTTATTATGAGAGACTAATTTTTCTGGGCAACAAGACTGATTTTCTAGAGCAATTTTAAATTCAAGTGTGAAATGAAGAGAAAAGTATAGAGCTATTTTGTTTTCCCTCCATCTATCCATACTTCCTACGCCCATTTAAAAGTTCCTCCACCAATGACATTAATTAAATCTGATAAGCCCTATATTGGGACACATCATAATCACCAAAACTTCCCATTTACATTGTAGTTCATTCTGAGCATACAATGGACGTAGAAATATACAGCAATGCACATTAAGATTTTTTTTCACATACAAAAATACTTGTACTCTGTTTACTTCACCCTATTCCTTAGCATCATACACTCCTGGTCTCTACTGATGGTTTCACCATCTCTATTGTTTCCAGTATTTTCCAGTAAGATGCAATCAAAAATATGATCATCTTTTAGAATTGAATCAGCATCACCTAGTAACTACTTGAGTCTTCCATATATTCTCATGACTCAATAGGATAATTTTTAAAGCAGTGAATAATATTCCATTTTCCAGAGATACGTCTTAAGCTTATTTTATCAATTCACTTATTGTTTCACCCAAAGGGCTTCCTTCCAAGTTATGGCAATTATAAATAAAGCTACTACAAACATAGCCCTATGTGGGTTATTTAAATTTTTTCAAATAATTTTATATAAATATCAAACAATACTTGAATTGTAAGAAAAGCCTAGTCAGATTTTAAAAAATTGTCACCCATTTTCCAAAATTTCTGAAATATTATAAACTCACCCCACAAAAATAATTCTTCCTGTTGATCCACATTCTTACTAGTTTCTGGTGCTGTCAGTGTTCCTCCTTTGAACACTACAATCACGTGTAATGGTACTATGTTGTTGCTCTAATTTGCATTTCTCATTGACATGTGACACATACATTCATTTGTCAAATGCCACATAAACATATTCTGTAGTGATGGCTGCCTGTTAAGAACTCTTTCCTTCTGTGAGCCATTGATTGTGTATTTTCTATTGAGGAGTTTTAAGAGCTTATATAGTTTGAATATGTTTAATCAGATATTAATAAGCGCTACCTCTCCCAGTCTGGTTCTGGGCCTCTTAATTCATTCATGTGTTTTCAAGATCAGCAAATGTATTATTTTCATGAAGATTTGCTCATTTTTATTTTATGGATTGCACTTTGAACCACCTTAAAGGAATTTCTTTATTTCTAAGGTCATAGAGCTTCTTCTATGGTACCTTCAAAAATTTTTATTGCTTTAAATTACAATCATATCTGTGATCTATTTTCTAGGAGTCTTTTTCCCCCTTTCTAAGGTGTGTTTATTTGCTAAGGAACTGCTCCTTTGTTATGCTCAGGGACTACACACTACAGTAGTTCTAATCCTGGTCAGCCTCGTAGTGTGTACAAATCAATTGTCTTAACTGCTGTGTTATTTCTCAAACCACTGTGCCAAATTTTCAAAAGTGAAAAGTTTGTGAATCTCTATTTTCCTTCTGTGCCTTCCTACTCATTCTCTCCTTCTCCTCTATCACCACCTCTTCAATGACCACCTGCTGCTTCTTTCTCTCCTTCTTCCCTTCTCACTTTCTTCTTTCTCCTTCCTTCTCCCTTCTCTCCCATCTCCCCTTCTCCTTCTACTTTTCTCCTTTTCTTCCTTCTCCTTCTCCTCCTCCACCACCTCCTCCTAGATAGATAGATGATAGATATAGATGATAGATAGGTAGTAGGATAGAGAGATAGAGATATAAGAGATAGAGAGATATAGAGATAGAGAGATAGAGATAGAAAGATAGAGAGATAGATGATAGACAGACAGATAGATAGATAGATAGACAGATAGATAGATAGATAGATAGATAGATAGATAGATAGATAGATAGATAGATAGATAGATAGATAGATAGATAGACAGATAGATAGATAGATAGATAGATAGATAGACAGATAGATAGATAGATAGAGAGATAGATAGAACATTAAGATTTTTGAACTGTTAGATTTGTGGTTTTCATCCATCTACCACATGCCTTTGAGACTGAATGGAGATTGCTCCCTGTTATTGTTAGAAACCCAGCTGTTCCCCAACATGTAAGCTCTTTCCAATTTGATATATAGTTTCCACAAAATCTATAAAGTATAGCAATCCTTTTATGATCATTGTTATTGTTTGGTGCAACAGAGATTTCACATAATCTTAATTATAGCAACATCTCATGTGATTATTACAAATATTTTAATATTGTACAACTATGCAGGTCTGCTTGCTACTTTCTCTGGGCTCTGCTCTTAGGGTACTATATGGAGATGGAACCTGGGTCAGCTGCTGAAAGGAAAGGAACCTTACCTGATTTTCTAATACCTTCTATATTAGAGTATAAAACCTAGACATACCTCTCTAATATATAATATATCATATACTATATATTAGACCCTATATTTTGATAATTAGCAATCTGATTCTAAAATCTACTTAAAGAAGCAAAAGACCCAAATAGTTAATTCAAATTTGAATTAGAACTAAAACTGAAAGAATAATAGAAAAGATCAAATTCAACATACAACCGGTAATAAAAAATGTTGCATTGGTAAACTAACAGATTACAAAGTGAAAACAGAGTCCAGAGATAAGTAAATAATAAATAAACGCGTATCTTACTGTGTTTAATTAAGCATTTAATTTGATAGAATTTCCATAATATATTTAAAAGTTGTGGTAGACACATCCCTTTACATGTATTTTGACTCAGGATGAAAACTTGTATTTCTTCTCACCTCTAAAATATATCAAGTGGTACAAAAGTAGGTTTAAAATTTTGGCATCAGATGCTGGAACATGGAGCAAAAATTATCATCTCTTCATCCTTGCCTCCCACAGCCTGTTACATATTTCAGTCTCATAAATACACATGATAGACAGATGCAGAAATTACTCATATAATCTAGATAGGTTTTTGAGTTTCTGTAGCATATCATTGCTGAATTACCTCTGCTACTTATAATACCTATCCTTCATCTTTACAACAATGTCAATATGTGAATTTGTATATTTTATTTAATGACCGATTTATTTATGATTCATGTAGGCAGAAAATAATTTTTGGTTCACAAATGTGCTCAGTAATGGAATAAAATCTTTGTAGATGGTGTATGATGGACTTACTGTATGAATGAATATAAAAGTGATAATGTTTATTCTCTGTTTGAAAATATAATGTATCACAGAATGATATTTGATATTAAAACTTTAAATATATTTAGGATTTGCATAGGTAAGAGAGTTTGAGGGACTAATAGTCCTACTATGTTTTGCACAAACTATGAACTAAAGTATATAGAATGTTATAATATTCTAACAGCCATTTTTAAAAAATGAACATTGATAAATGGAGCGCACAGAGAGAAAACCAACTCAAGTAGTAAGGTACAAGACATATCATACATGGCATTGTTGAAGTAATTGGAAGTCCAGCCTGGAGAAGAGCAAGAGATATGTGATGATAGTTTGCTATCATTTTATCTATATTGTGGGAGAAAATAAACCTATTTTCTTGAGCCCAGAGAGAATTCAATATAAGAACAATGAATAGAAACTATTGTTAGCAGAATTGATCTCAATATGTGAAAATTCCACCAAGAAGTATGGTGAGTAAAACAAATAAATGGCTGTTGTGTATTGGGATGTAGAGATCATGTATCTATCTGAGCAACCTAATAGGAGAATTGAACTAAGTCCAAGTTAGAGAAATGACTTCAAACCTCTTCAGATTATATTGGTTCAGAGTCACAGGCTAGATACTTATGCCAAGGTCTGTTATTCTTAGTATGAAAGGTAATTATGATGGTTAAATAATATAATAATGTTAACAGTAAATAATATCTAACATTAATCTTGGGATATTGGCCTTATACTTTATCATTAACAATCATTTCTAAAATCTACTTAGAGAAGCTAAAAACCCAACTAGTTTGGTCTTTGGATGAGAACTAGTTTGGGTCTAATTTGGATGAAATAATAAAGCTGAATGACAATATACAAGAAAAAATCGGCATACAACTTTGGTAACAAAAAAGTCACATTGGTAAAATAACAGATTATAAAGTGAAAATAGAGTCCATAAACAAATAAACAAACACATAAATAAATAAGTAAATATGTACCTTACTGTGGCTAAATAAGATACACATTTACTTATGTATCTTAAGTAAATAAGTGATCACTGTTTGGATTCAAAGAAGCTAGCACAGGCTTGACGGTACCTGCTTTTCATGCACAAACCCTGGTTTGATACACAGCACCATATAGTTTGTAACTCAGCATCACATGGTTCACACTACACACCTCCAGTCCCACACACCTAGTCCTGAGATGTCTAATCATTTCCAGATGTGAACCTGGTGGCCCTAGCTTTGAAGGAACTGCCGCACCATATTGAACTGTCAGTTTGACTATTAGCGCTGGAACTGAATATACCTGGAGTGGACCCTGGTTTTATTTGAGTATTAATTAGGAATCACCAAAATTATATATATATATAAAGTTGATATTAAAATTATAATATCAACTTTATATATATATTATATATATATATATATAATTTTGGGTGATATATATCGTTAAAATTCTCTACAGCTGAAGCTCAACAAAACTATGTTCATGAAAATGAACTAGTTCCAGAGGCTCCATTCACTCTCAATGGAACAAACATCTCTGAATGCAGCAGTTATGTGTACCTAGGTCGAGAAGTCAACATGATGAATGACCTAAAAGCCTGACCTGCGCTGGGAGGAAGAGAGTGCCACGGAATGCCTTCAAAAGCATCGAAGAAATAGCTAAAAAGACAAAGAACTTCTGGCTCCAGGCACATCTATTCAGCTCCACCATTCTCCCTGCATTAACATACGCCTTAGAGACCTGGGCCCTATGAAAGCAGGATGAGAATGCTATTCAGTTGCTTGGAATATCACGCTCACTCAAGTGAAAGAAGGAATCGGAGCTCTGACCTCAATCGCTGTTCCAGAGTCAGGGCGCTGTCTCATTTGCCAAGCGCATCAAAATTCAGATGGGCTGGGCATGTAATGCGATTTGGAGATGACTGCTGGACTAGAGACGTTACTGACAGGATTCCACAGAATGTCAAAAGATTATGTGGCCGCCCACTTCTTCGTCAAGAACCTGAATGAATGGTTTGCGGTTCTTTGCATTCCTGAAGCAACCAGATGCCATTGGGCTACACTGGCATGTGATAGGGTCAAATGGAAATGTTACTGGCACCCACTGAGCAAATCGATGAATAACGGGATGTCATATGATCAAGTGATATCCTTAAAATTAGTTTATATAATATATAAACTATATATGCATTATCTAAATCATATATACTAATATATATTTATATATATGTTTATATATGTATAAACTAATATGGGGAAATATATGTACATATATTACCCAAATTTTATATATATAACATAAATATATAAAAGTATTTCTTTTGAGCAGAAATTTTTCTCTGTTAGTTACATGTCAAATTAATCACTATTTTTTGGTATTATTTCATCATATAATCAACAGATATTCTAAACTTAATGCTGGTTATCCTTTGAATTAGAGTAAACTTATTTTGATTTTATCTTTATCCAATTATTGTGTTCACTCAGTAGAAGGCCTATCCACTGCAGTACTTTATCATCAAACAGTAGCATGATGAGTCTGAGAAAAGACTATGAACATACCATTTCAATTTACACTTGCACACACAGGAATAGGAACTGAAATTATATTTCATAAATAAATACTGCTCCACAGTGTGGTAATTAAAAACATTCAATAGGAATTGGTAGAATTTGATCTTAGTCACAAATTCGTCATTAACCAGTTATGAATTCCTAAAGTTTATGCATGATGAAAATAAAAACTATTTTTGTCTATTTTCTTCATCATATTTTCTTTATGTTTAATGTTCTGTCTTCTCTCTAAAAGAAGATTATGCAATAGGAATAAAAAAAATGTAAAGTCTAAAGTAATTTAAAGTAGATATCAAAGGAATCATAAAGGGATCTTTTAAATGGGAGGATTGGGATGTGAAAATAAATCACAAATGCAACTTATAGGTCTAATTAGATAGCATTTCAGGACTTAAAAACAGAAATTATAATGCAAGAGAAGCTAATCTTCTTTATTGGACTAAGATAATGGGATTTCTTCCATGTAAGAAATCCTGTGCTCATGTGCAACTTTTATCTATTCTTTTATCCAGGAGATACTAAGTATAAACATTCCATCTGCTCCTCCCTTAGTTCTTATGCTACTGTTGAGTTTTATTTTTTAAGGCCTCTGTTGTGGTACTGAGGCCAGAGGCAGTGAGAGGAACTGGTGCCATAGGGTTCTTGTAAGTTAAGCACCAAAGTGCTCAGTCTATAACTCTTATCATTCCCTCCTAACCAGAGTACAAAAATATGAAATGGAAAAATAAAGTCATCATAGTTCCATGTAGGGAAAAATTTGATAATTGTAAACAAGGTCATGTAATAGACATGACAAAATGTAAAGGGATAAAACTTGTAGCCAAGTTTCTACGATAGGGTGAGGAATTACTATGGGGCTTTACTTTTATAAAAAAAAAAACCTACAAGTTAAATGCACCTTATTTTTTATAAAAAGAAAACTGAGACTCAGAGTAGTTAAAATAAATTCTCAAATCCATGCCAAAACAATAGTACAGTAGGTGATTGCATGTGGCCAACCCAAGTTCAATCATCAGAACCCCATATGGTTATTTCCAAGTCAGTGAGGTGTCATCCTTGAGGCAGAACTGGGAGTAAGACCTAACACCACCAGGTGTGGTCCAAAAGAGAAAAAAAGAAAGAAAAGAAACATCTCAAATCTATACCACTACTAAGGACCAGAGGTAACATTGAAGCAAATCCTTTTCATGCATTGCTCTGTCCCTGGATATTATTCAAGTACATTTTCAGTATCAATTTATTTTAATAGACATTTTAATGAGACTCACAGACATGGGGCAGAGCTGCTACTGGCTCTCCCTGTGCCCAGCTGCTCACGAGGCGCCCAGGAGAGATGGTGGGTTCTAGCCCTGACCCACCACCCCAGCAGAGCCTCGCAACAAGCCAGACAACCCCCAACTCCATGAGGGCCTCCATTTTCCACATCCGGACTTCTCTCTCTCATCAGAACTCCACCCAGCAGAGCAGCCTATCGCGCCACACGGTTCATCAATAAATTCTGGACTTAGAGATGACTACAAGAATATGCTACCTGCACGGCAGAGCCTGGCAAGCTACCTGTGTTGCATTTGATATGCCAAATACCAGTAACAATTATAGACCTCATTTCCGGGGAATGGATTGAGGCTCTTTATGTTCCTGGAGCAAGCAGATGCCCTTGGGCTCTACTAGCATGAGGCAGGACATATGGAGATGTTACTGGGGCCCGCTCGAGCAAATCAATGATGAACAGGAAGATAGTGAGAGTGACAGACATTTTAATCATTATGAAGAAGTCAACTAATATTTAGTTCTGCATAAAGAAGTGTCTTTAAAAACATTAATAGTTTGAACTATAATACTACTATCAAGGCATTGCCTTTATCCTAATGGTAAAATTAACTATGAGTAAAAAAAATGTAATGATAAATCAACGTACAAGACTCGAAAAATGATCATTTCCTATTTTGGTTTATTTTATTGTTGTATTACCCCGCCTAATTATCTGTATCAGAGGCTGATTATGAAAAAAAGCTATACGCTATAAAATCATATAGAATTAAATCTGAAATGAAGTAGGAGTCTTAGATCTGCGATTGATACATTAAGTAGGTGACTCTCAAATTCTAATTGCCTTGGTGAGAGAACAATTTTTAGTTCATCATAGAATCAACCTGAGAACTGTTTTTTCCCAACTGTTTTTTGAAAACTAACCATCTGACAGATATCACTCAAATCACTGAGCATACAATTATGAAAGATAAAGATTATGATCCTGTTCAACCAGAAATAACCATATACTGCTAAACACAGAAATTAAAGAGCAATTCTAAATTATAAGATGGAATCTGCTATGCAAAAATGAGAGGAAAGCGTATTCCTGTCAAGAAAACTAGCTCATATGTCATAAAATCCAGATAAAATTGCCTAGTCCTGGGGAACAGAAAGAATGCTGTGTCTTGTTATGTTAATGTAGGTGAAAAACCTTTAGCATTTCACTGACATAGGGGAGATGATTTTCGACATCAGAGAAGGTGAAGCCAGATTATGTGAGTTCTCTGAAGTTAGAGTACTAATTTGACAATTTAGTCTAAAGGTATTGAAATACTAAAATTTTTCACCTGATCTTATTAAAATATTTACAGATTATATGGGGTTCTGGGAGGAATTGGTCAAGTAGGAGCAGGAAGAAAATTCAGGAGCGCTCAGCTCCAGTATGCTGGATCAGTAAATGAGGTTGGCAGAAAAAGGAACAAAGAGAAATGAACCTATCACAGAATTTTTTTTAACAGAGTCTGTGTACGTGCTTGTGAATTTTACATCAAAAGAGAAGGAAAAAAGAGGGATCTGTGATGAACATTTTTACTTTTATTTTTTTCGTTCTGCAAGGTTGGTTGTTTGTTGGAACAGTTCGACACACTGAAGAGATGGAAGGTGAGGGAGACACAAGATATTGAAGAATTCTGTTTGGAATTTGGTAAATTTGAGATGCATATTAGAAACCCCTTAGAGATATCCTCCTGATGATAGGGGAGAGGTCAAGACTGCCGATACAGTTTGGGAGTCATTATCATATAGATGAATTTGAGGCCCAGGGAGGAGATGAGATTACCTAAAGAGAGGACATAAAGATCCTAGAAATGAGCCCTAGGGCACTTCAAAATTTGGAGAGCAGTGTTTTTTTTCTTTAAATAAACATCTTTCTATTTAACTAGTAGATTTAATTTTAGTTTTAAAAATAATAATGATAGTCATACCAAAGCAAAACAATCATTACTTTTTCCTTGAAAGGCTATATATAAAGTTATATGTAAATTTAATTAAAGAAATATAAAGAACATAGTTATCGTTGAGCTGCAGAGTTTTGCTTAAAAACATTATTGCTTTGTACTTGCTAGCATGTTAGTCTGTCTTTGACCATAACCTCTCATTCAGCCTTTGCAAATAATAGATTTTGGTGGTGCATGTTATCATATCTTTTCAAATTCAAAAGGAGGTATTATGTTCTATGAACTGCACGCTCCTGAGTTTAAACTCTGTCAAAAGTACAGCTAGGGAGTACCTTTTTACTGAGCAATTGCCATCTGGTTTTGCTAAAATCTTCTTTAAGCAGTTCATTGAGGAAGATGGTGCCATTTCCATCCCTAGGAACTCCCAGTTCCGAGGCACAAATGTTATTACATCAATTCCAAGGCCTGCCAGCTGCAGGTTTGAAATAGCTGCACTCCAAGAAACCCAACTGTTAAATCCCAGGGTAGGGAGTTCAACCCTTTATTGTCCTAAAATAAACCATTGCTGTGTGGCTCAGTGAGGGGTCTTTTGATGGTGCCTTCAGAATTACCATCCTCTGTGGTCTATGTAGGAAATAAAAGGTCCCAGAGAAGTTTTCATGAGCAGCCTTTTGGTCTGAGGCTTGTGAACCAAATCTATTTTTTTTGTGCTTTTTACCTGTGTGTATTTGGCACAGCCCATGATTGCTTACCCCTTTTTCCGGGAAAAAGGGGCTATTTCAATTTTGAAGAGACTAATTCAGAAATGCAATAGTCCCTTTTTTTTATGTTCCGTACGTGCTGGTCTATAATGAATGGTTGAACGGTGGATGTGGTTTATGATTTGTGGCAACAGGTTTGGTTACTAATCTTTAAATATCTAAACACTGTATAAAATAAGATATACCTGATTGTGCAGCAAAGCCTGAGATTAAAACTGAGCTGCACAGATTCCTAACTAGAATTCTCACCCATATATGTAGAGTGTTGTTCTGACTACAATTGCAATGATCAAAATAATCTTTCAAGAACTTATGTGTGGTTAGTAAAGATTCCTGGTAAAGAGAATCAACGTATGTTACAGTCAAAACTGCCTTCTATATCTTGCTCTTGCCACTTGCAAGACATAGTATTCCCAACCCGATTTCAGGTTTGATGTTGTTATTTGAAGATATTTTTCCATGTGTAGCTGCATGGTCCTAAGAATTTCTTGGGAGCCGTTCCTCTGTGCCCTTCGTTCCTATTTTTTTTCCAAGTTTTTCCTGTTAGCTTAGTCTCATGGTTCTCCTGTCTGGAAGGTAAGCACAGTTTCATGTCTGAGTCCAGAAATCCAAAATCCTATAGGGAAGGAAAGAATAATCTTTGTACCCTTCAGAACATTCCTCTCAATTCACTTTGAATGAAAATGAATCCTATATTTCTCTAACATTACAAACATGAATGCCATTCCTGACTCTCTATTACATTTAATAAAAATAATTATAGAAATGGATGATTTTTATTTTACTATTCTTATTATTTTCATACTTTCTAATGGGACTTGTGTTTTCTTTGTGGATTAAGTGACTTAAAACAAGAAAGGTCTTAAGTATCTTTATTTTTTTTTCTTTTTCATCCTTATCTCATTGACCTTTCCAAAGTAGAAGTGGTGAACTGTATTATGTTTTCCATACTGACCTCTCACTTCCTGTGCCAGTTTTCAACTCTTTACAAGTAAAGAAGTTAATAAAAGAAAAAGGGAACTTTGATGCTGCCAACTCTTAAGCAATTTAAGCTGTGACTTTACTAACCTTAAAGTAAATGAAGCCAGATCCAGTAGCTGCACGATCAAATGCTGTTACAGGATAATTTAGTCCAATTGACTATTACAGTAATAGGGGAAAAATGAATTCTGTGCACATTGAAGGTTTTGCTACTCTCGGAAACTTAAACTGCTGAATACCCATGGACCCCATTGAAAATATTTCAAATATACCTAAGCCTTCTCTGTGAATTGAAGGTTAAACCTGTTGATTTTTTTAAAAACAGTCTCCAAACTGAGACCTCCCATCCTCCCTTGTTCTTATAATTTTAATTTCACAAATAGATTGCATTAGAGCACACAAAATTACTTCCTTGCTTGACTTCATTGTTTGCAAGATTCTGAGAAAAAAATGGTAGGCATATAATTAAGGTTCATGTATATGGTAACTTTATAAATCAATAAGAATCGACTGTAAATATTTTACTTCATGGATAAGTGCTAAAAGTTTTATATCTTTATGGAAATACCTTAGTTTCAGCCGCAGTAAAAATGTGGAAACTGTATAGAATGCTTATTTCATAGTCAAACAAATATATACCCTATTACTACTATTTTCTAAGTCACTGAGCACGGATCTGCAAGCACTGAAAAGTCAGCATGTGTTATGAGAAAGCATGCAAAATAAGATAAATTATAAAACATGGTTACTAAGTTCCATGGTACTAGAAAATACAGGTTAAAAGAGGTATATAAAAATACATTGTAATATCGAGCAAATCGACGATGAAGGGGAAGACAGTGACAGTGACAGTGATCCACAAGGTAGGAGAAGGACAAGGTGGGGAGAAAGGAGTGGAGAAAGGGTAAGACTAAAATATAATAAAACTTTTTAAAGAAAAAAAACTGATCATTGAAAATGTTTAAAACACATTTCAAATAGCAATAATAAAACTTAATTTAAGATAAATTGTTAGTAAATTCAGGGTTTATATGTTTACTGAGCATATTTTCATTAAAAAGATAAGGAAAATTTTAGATATCCATTCTAAACTAGCATCATGAATAATTTATGATTCAGAAAACAAAATTCAGCTCTTAAAAATCTAACTCTAAATAAAGCAACCACTTTTCAACTGATCTATATTTGTCCCAAAAAACATTTCCTGATACAAGCCAGTAGTAGGTTATTTACTACTAGTGTAAAACAGAAAGATGCATCTTTGGATATAACCTCTTTTGCTTCTTCAAACTAGAGTTATTCCCTCATTTTGTTCAGATATTGGATAGATAAAGTAGACTTAGCTCAACCTACAACAGGTCAAATACTTAGGAGTTATTTTAAGTCTCTGCCCCTCGAGGTGTTGCAGGTGTGGCTGTGGTGCCCAGCTGTATAGGCAGGTGGTAGACTGGAAACAGACCTGTCTATACCCAGGGCTCTGCCCCATGGGCCCTGGTTGGTTGACATAGAAAAAGACTGGGCCCTTGGAATGAACCCAGAGCCAGAGCAGAACCTGGGAAGCTACCCATGGTTATTTTTGCCTATCCATCATCCATATGCCACATGTTTATACTTACCAATCATTTACTGTTTTCCTCACACAACTTACAAAGTTCTAAGAACATTGAAATTACTCTTTTACCTCTAGAGCCTTAGTTTGCAAAAATACATGAAATTCTCACTTTTGTTACTATTAGTTCTTTTTATTCTACTCCATAGAAAACAGCCATAACTTGGTTGCTCTAAGAGGTCCTCTGTTTTTATTCCATTCATTTTCCATCTTTCTAACTTTTCCTCATAATTTAAGACTGGCAGATTTTTCATTTTAACCTAGAAATATCACTTGAAATACAATAATCTGGCAACAAAAGTCTTACACTACTTCTTTACTAACTTTTTGAATCTCTCCAAAATGTGTGCTTTATATGTGTGTGTGTTTGCGTGTGTTTATTATATATACACATAAATACACACATATATACATATAGATAAATGCACATATAAACACACCCATCTTATATTTATACATAAAACACATATGTATAAATATAAACAGAAAATTTGCATCTATATATCATATATCCAAATTCATTTATAGCAAGATGTTTATAAGTAAATGACACTATCCTCACTAATTTGCTTTAGTGAAATCATTCTCTGCCCAAACCATCATAACTGTAAATGAGATTTGAGGCGTATTTTCTGCTCTGACGAAAACAAAACCAAAATTTATGTGTATAATCACTGACAAGATTTCTAACTTTTGTAAACAAGAAGCTGGTAAGTATCCACCTTAATAGCTATGCAACTAGTATGTACTGCTTTTATCTTTGTTGTCTTTGTAGTGTTGTATCAGCTACTTATGATGCCCTCATTACACTTATCATCATTACCATTAGATTCAGATCTTCTGACTTTAACTAAAAAATTTCATTTCTTGAGGCATAAACACCACTGGGTCTATGACTACATCACCTTCTGTATTAACCAGAAAAGAGAATTAAGACAAGGAAATGTGTGATTTGAAAAGAAAGACTAAATGGAGTGCTTATTTAAACATGTTTTAAAATATGTTTGTCTACTTGACCTAACTACTGACTTAAATGCAATAAGAAGGCATTTTAACACCATTAGTATTTGGATTTCTGCCAGAGAAAGCTCCTTGCTTTTTATCCCCTTAGGCTGTACTGATGAAACTACCTAAAAATGGGGTTTAATAGCACTTAATTCATTTTAAATGCTAAAGCAACCAGTAAAGTGTATCAGATGAAGGGAAAAAATAAGACTCTAGAGGGTAAAGAAAGTATTTCAGCCACGAATTCCTTGCTTATGTTTAAAATATGTCATGTTTTCTCAGATTTGTGGTGAGAGCTCGTCTTTCACCAGGTCCTGGGTTCTGATTGACATAACTTTCCCCAAACATCAGTGATGTTGCTGATTCCACTGGCTCCATTTTCTAGACATGGCACTCAATCTTAACTACAGATATAACTGATATTGGGAATCCTGGTAGTAGGGGGTGACAGAAGCTGATAAAAATTCTTCCCCTGCAATAAAGTTAAGAACCTCAAATTCAGAATGCAAACTGTTCAGGGACAGATGTTTAGTAGTTTTTGGAGAGACTGTTTAAGAAAACATTAAAGATTATAGTAGACAAGTTATTACTGTAGTTTGAGGTCCTGAGAAACTTATTACTGATAGTATACATCATTTCATCAGTTGGATCAGTGATATTTTCTCACAGAAATTGATGAAGGTTTGGGGGTGATTATGAGGGAGGAAAAGGGTTTCTCAGAGACCCAGAGAAGACCAGAGAATAAGAATCTCTATAGGTGAACTTCCCTCATAAAAGACTGTTCAGAGACAGAGCAATTTTTATATTAACTGCATTGGCAAATATTTTTGTGTTTGGTGTGTTAAGCTGTACCTTCCTGGAAAAAGGCTATGTTCAGTTTGTGAACGTCTTTACTGAGGTTATCCCAAAGAAAACAATAGGAATTTGATGAGTGGTTTGAGGACTCACTTGTATAAATTCTTAAGTGTACCTGCTTACCCCTTGTGTGCTTATGTGTGTGTATTCAAGAATGTGTTTATGCATGTATAGAGTGAAGATAAAATATCAGGCATTTTATACAATCTGGAGAAATTAATAATTGAATCAAATGTGTGTATGTGTATGTATGTTTGTATGTCCTTTCTGTTGGCTTTTATTTTAGCATGTTAGAATACTTGATTTCTATGCAAATATCTTATCATATATGTAGATTTTTTTCTTCCTTTTTGTTTAGTAACTCAAAAGAATTTTATAGGAGTTAAGTCACTTGTCTAGTACACAAAGAACTCCATATTCGATCTCTGGCATGCTATATGGTGCCTCAGGTTCATCATGAGTGATCCCAGGGCAGAGAACTGGCAGAAAACCTTGAGCACTGCCAAAATAAAATAAAATAATATTCATTTAAAGGAATTTAGAGACATGTGAGGAGGAGAAAGAGAGAAATCAAGGGAGGGACATGTGTTCAAGAGAAAACATGGATTTCTTTAAAGAAAGAAAAAATCAGATAATCGAAGCAGATGTGTATTCAAAAAGAAAGATACTCATGCTCAAGAAAGGACAAAGTTGCATAAGAAAAAGTCTCTAGCTAGTATTGCTGATGCTTTATCTCTACCAATACTTTGTTGGGCCCTAGAGAACAAACAGGAAATGTCTACGATTACAGTTCAATAATATTCATACTTATAGTAGGAAAAATATTAAATATCTGGAAAAAAATGAAAAGACCTGTATCCTAATATTTCAGATCACAAAGATCTTCCATAGGGGATGGCAAACCTTTAGCTGAGTCTCAAAGTAAGAATGATATTAAAGTGAATTTCATTTTAATCAAAGTCAAAAGAGTTTAAACAAAAGGAAGAGGCAATTTAAAGTTCAGAGGAAAAGGAGGCTATGACAAGGATTTGCACTTCTTGGGCCTGCCTGGAACTCGCCATTTGCATGGGGGTGGGGCAGAAAATGGGATATTAGAAAAGGTGAAAAATGCTGGCTTTGGTGTATGGAACAGAGTTATCTGTGGTAGAAGGAACTGGAAAGCACTTTCTTATCTCCCTTTGTGGAAACAAGAAATCAGTTTTCAGTTTCCTCATGTGTAAAATGAAGTATTCAGACTCTGCAATCACAAGGAACTTTTCAGCTTTAAGATTCATGATTCTATGAATTTTTGGTAACTTGCAATGAAAACATGAAAGTATTCATGAACATATGAATCAACATTTTTTTCTGCAGGAGAAAACAATTCCATTATCTAAGATATATGTTTGCAAAACTATTTTGCTATTAGATACAATGTTTCACACACATTCATTTGAATTAACTTTTTAAAAAATATTGTTCATTTTTGACACAAGGAGAACAATTAGAAAAGTGTAAGTATTTTACTATTTATATATTTTTATTCATAGCAGAAAAGTAAAGTCTTTGAACTTGTGCTTAGAATGTCGTAGCAAAATAAAATATTAGTTGAAATTATCTTCCTAAGTAAGACACAAGATTTTTTAGCAGAAATATAATGTGAATATTAAAGCTTTATTTTTATCAGTATAAAAGTGGTCAGGAAAATCTAATTTGGGGGAAGCATCTATATTAAAATAAGAAATCAACTTATCAATTTGTAGCATTTTCTGCTTCTCAAGAGAATTTCATGTATGCCACTTTAGCATCACCATTTTAATCATTTAACCAAAATGTCAATAAATATATGCCAATTTAGGCATAGATATGTGCAAACACACAGACATAACTTGATATTTGTTGTTGTTGTTGTTGTTGTTACCAGAAATCTGTAATTGTCCTTTAAGGGGAATTAAGTAGCTAGTTTAATTATTTGAGTATTTAAATTCAAATGGATATAAAAACTAGAGAAACTGAATTCATTAGAATTAAATAGTAATTGCAATGGCAGATGCGAATGAAATTCAGAATACTATTTTTAAGTATTCTGCATTCATATCATATAGACTAGATGTTTTCATAAAATCAGTCTCTGTAGTTGTAATAAAGATGAGCAATCTCATTCATTCAATAAGTATTTGTACACTTACAAGCCATTTCTTTGTCTTCTTGGGGAGTGTGTGCTCATCTCTTCTCATTTTCGGATGATATTACTAGTGTCTTTGTTGCTGAGCTTTGTGAGAGATTTTAATATCCCAGATATTAATCTTTTACTTATCTAGGGCATGGCCTTGAAACAAAAAAAATGTAAAGATAGGAGTTTAGATATATTTTTGATAACAACCAACTCAGAGAGCTAAGAGGAATATTATTGGTGATGGAATTTCATTTTTCAGAAGCCAGTTTGTTTTTATTGCTGTTGGCATGGTTTACTTTTATTTTATTGGCAAAGCCTAAATTTGGGGGTTGGAAGTGGAGAGTTGAAATTAACTTGGTTATTCACTGAAGTGAAAGTATACAGAACTGAAGAATGACCAAGGTCAATGGGTGCCACTAATGTCATTGTGGCTAATGGCAAAGATCTACCCTTCTAACAATTTACCTAGATGAGTGGTACAAACTCCCTCCGCAGGTTTTAAGGCTGATTAGAACTTAACATTTTACGAAACATTACTTTTCCTTCCCTGTGGACTACTGCTGTTTCCCACCCCACCCTCCATCCCATATCTCTTCACTGTTTACTGATGCAGATATCCCAGCAGGTAAAGGAAAGGTTGCAGAGCTAGTTATAGAATCAAAAGGGGTCAAAGTGGGTCAAAAGGGGTCAAAAGGAGTACAAATCATCTCAGAAATTATAGGGCAGTTAAGAATAATAATTCAGATGATAACTGGAAGAATTTAAATTAGGGTTGGCAATTTAAACAACGTTTGGTCTCTTTCCTTTGAAACCTAATTCCACGCTCTTTCCATTCTTCCTTCTTCACTGTTCTCTCTTTTCCTATTCTTTTTGTACTGTTTTGTTCTGTCTTGTCTGTACTCTTTCCTTCATCTCCCCTTTATTTGTTCACCATAGAAATAAGATTTAATTTGCTTTAGGAATGTAAAGCTGTGAAAAGAATCTCTGCTGAGATTCTCTTTCATGTTGATGGACACCATACAGTAGGTTCTACAGAGTTCTCTGAGAAACTCATGATTAACCAGTGTTTGTAATCCAGCTCAAGGCCAGCAAGCTGTTTCCAGATATCGCCCTTTCCCCACACACACACACAGTACCCTTCATTCTGCTTGTCTGTGACCTTACAACAAAGAGTAATTCTGCTGAGCTGATCCTGGAACTTTATTGCTTGACCTGCAAGTTACACACAGACACGTATGGATGTATTCTCGTGTTTATCTGTGCTGTCTGCCCTCCAATCTTTGCTACTCAGCCTTTGCTCCTTGACTGCTTGTATGTCCCACTGGAATGGCACATAAGTACTTTCTTCATAATAAGAAAAAAATCATTTCATATATGATTGTCAAATTCTGAAGGCTTGGGCCAGCTCAAGGTTGCCATCAATTGTTGGGCACTGGCTCATTTCATGGTGGGATATCACTTTTTCCTATTTCAAATGAGGTGGCAGCTGGAAGGAATTGGCAAGGGTACTCTTCTTTCCTCCTTGTGGGAGAGATTAAAAAAATTAAAAAGGAGCGTGAAAGAGAGAGATACCTTCATGAATCATGCAAGTTGTTTCCGACCATGCCAAGGAAATTATCTTCTCTACACTACCCATCAATACCATTGACCTTTGTCATAAAAAGCAGGTCGCTTATATCTATATCCCATTAAAAGGCATCATCTTACAATCATTTCTTCAGTACTATTAAAGTCGTGTCAAAAAGAATCATTGACTTATTGTCAAACACATCCAACCTTCCACATTAATGTACCTAGAGACACCTCACTAATCAGCAGGCAGAATATTGCAAGACACTGAGGGAAGCCCAGGAAGTCAGAGGGAAGAAGATCTCTGTTCTTACCCTCCCCAACTGGCCTCTCTCGTGCACAGTGTCACAGCTTATTTAGTTTAGTATATTATTCCTGTGTAGTTAGAATGGGTAACACCTCTTCACTTTGATTTTAACAATGTGTTAGCAGCTGAAATTCGGTAATGTTTCCTAGCATAGCCTGGACACTTTTAGAAATGCAGAATCTTAAGCCTTGTTCTTGGGCTAGTACATTAGAATCTGCATTGTGGCATGATCCCAGGTTATACGCCTAGATTGTCTCATGATCTTGTTTTAGCTGGGATATGTCCATGTGACTTTTACTGCAGGACAATAATGATGCCGGACATCTATATGCTATGTTTTATGAACAAATAAATATTAGCTAATGAACAGATAAATAGTTAAATAAATAATTTTCCTAATATCAAACTTGTTTTGTTTTGCTTTGCAGCCGTGTCGGCAGTTCTCAAGTGTTGACTCCTGACTCTACATTCAGACATCACTCCTTGAAAGGCTCAGGGAAGCTTGTGGGATGTCAGGGATTAAAGCAAGCGTTGCTATATACAGGGCAAATTCCTGCTATTCTGTCTATCCATATCCTGCTCTTCTGTCTATCCAGTCCCTGAGATCAAATTCTTTAAAAGATAAAGTCATGAGATTCAAAGATTTTCATTTAACTTACAACTCTCTAGTTTATGAAATGTTTTGTACAAACCTGTGTCCTGGTCACATCCTAAAAGGAGCCACAATCCAAAAGAGTATCTGGCTTCAAACAGAATTGTAATTAAAAACATTGCATGTCTCTTTTAGTCTTCTACAAAATGTGGGCAGTTGAGCACTAAAACCCAAGGTCTCATGAGTAACTCTGGTTATAATGGAGGGATCACAACTAAAAACAAATTTCGGTGATCTCTTTAGTAGGACAATGAGTTCAATAATCTTTTTATGTGTAAATAATGAATTATAATAAGACAATCAACTAACTATGTACTGAGCAGTGCAACTTATAAGGAAACATGGAGAAAAGAGAGTGAAAATGTAGAATATCTGAGAAAGTAAGTAATAGGAAAAGTTAATTTTCCAAAGAGATGCATAGTTCATGGAAGAGAGAGAAAGCAAAGAAGACTTTTCTTTTCCCATGATTATTTTGTCTGTACATTATCATATTACATTCTACCTTATCACCTCATGCATGACAAATAAGATCATCTGAAGAGTCAACCGTTGAATGTGCAATGCTTTTATTTTCCTAAATAGTGACTTTAACTCTGCAACCAAAGCTGAAATGTACATATTTTCATTTTCTCCATTTCTTGTTTTCTCTTGCACCATTACCTCCCTAGTTTTTCACATAGAATCATTCATTCCTTGACAACTTATAGCACTAAAACATAAAAGAACTAACAGTACTCTCTAGGATTAAAATCAGAACTTTTGAAAGATAACACAGGTATTCCGGCATTCACCTATATAAATAAGTATAAAGTTCATTTGATTTGTAAATAAAAGTAAAATAATAAGTGTGGAAGATGAATGTTGATTTAAAAAACATAAAATATATCTTTTTAGAAAAGATTAAATAGCTGTATTTTGGAGAGGAAACGTGGAAGGAAGGAAGGAAGGAAGGAAGGAAGGAAGGAAGGGAAGGAAGGAAGGAAGGAAGGAAGGAAGGAAGGAAGGAAGGAAGGAGGGAGGGAGGGAGGGAGGGAGGGGAGGGAGGGAGGGGGGGGGAGAAGGAAGGAAGGAAGGAAGGAAGGAAAGAAGGAAATCTTAACACTTTTTGTTGCTCAGTAATTGAAGTTCTATGTTGATATTGCACAATCTGAACAATTATTGTTGACTGAATTGTTTTATCTCATAGAAAAAATGAAGCAGCAGTCTACAAATGAGTTGGATTCACATACATACAGACACATAGGAAGTATGAATGAATACATGCTTACGAGAGACTTCAAAGACCAACATTAAAAACAATTGAATGCTTTTCAAACTTACTGGTTCTACTCATGAAACACTTTTCCCATTATGTAGCCCCCGGTAAGGCAAAGGCAGCAGTGAAAACAAAAATAACAAACAAACAATAAAACAATGAATAGCAAATCTGATGTTTTCTAACTCAGGAAGCTGCAGTTGATTTGAGATGTGACAGAACACATAAACTGCTTCAATTTTAGTCAAGCAAAATCTTCCATCTTAGCCTTTGTATATGCCCGGCCTCACACATCACAGTTACACACCAAAGCCCTCAGGAACGAAGGCTTAGATCAGTGTCAAAGCACTTATATTTTAAAAAATACCCTGGAAATGCCAGTTCTACCCCAGCTAGGATCACTTCCCCATGTCCTGCAGTTAGGGTTGTCAACATCAGTAATATACATGACGTTTGAACTTCTTCCAAGTGACTTACCCACACACTTACTCTCCTAAAAAAAAGCTGTGTCTGCCCACCTGCTGTTGAAGTATGAAGACGACACGACTCTACTGAAATAAAAAGTCATAGAAAAACAATTTTGACCTCCATCTGTGCCAAGACCAGTGCTACAACTTCTAATTTATTTTGTTAGCTGATGTGCTAGAGTAAATCATTAATTTGTGACATTGCTTTTAGCATAATCAGATATAGCAGAAGTTTTATTTAACTTTTGCTTTTGTTTTAAGGAGAGGAGTGTTCCCAGGTGGTGCTTAAGGGGCCAGAACAATTTTAACATTTTAGTTTAATGAAATAGCTCAAGAATACAGCTCTCCAAATGGTTCTTAGAGTGATGAGGAGGCTAAGGTTACTTATCAGTGTTTGGTAACCTCTGGAGGTACATGTAGTCCCGAACTAGGGTGAGTAAACCCTTTAAAATGCATTGGAAGATTTTAGACTCTTATGCTCCCCTGGTATTTTGAAATAATCATAATATAGCATGTAACAACATTTTTTGTACCTAATAGCTTGATAGTGATAAACATAGTTGTGATGGTATGTATAGAATAAATTGAACTAATGTTCAAATATTAATGCTTTCTCTCAGATAAAAAGAAAGCAATATTAAGCTTCCATGAGAAATCTTATGTATATCTTTTTGTGGCTCTACATTGGTTAGTCCTTTTATTATTTGTCTGGCTCAGTATTTATTTAACTTTTGATAACGCATCCATATATTATGTTTTCTTTTAGAAGGGGAGATTTTGGGCCACAACTGGCAGTCTAATTGTTTTCTCCTGGCCCTGTACTCACAGGCTATATGTAGTGACAATAACTGAACCAATGTTAACCAAATGCATGGAAGGCACATTACTTCCTGACTGTCTCCCAACTCTCATACAAGTATTTTCTTTGTTGCAAATCAGGAATATTATGAGGTTAAGATAAACGGAACTTGAAATTTTGCCTGTTTTAATTTCCACTCTGAACGGAATATATATATATATATATATATAAATATATTAAAGGGTAAATTATATACATAATATTTAAAAAATGAAACACCAACTCAAATTTAATATTAATCCATGAGTAAAGGAAGTATTAAATATAGGCCTTATAATATAACTCAATGCATTTATTGAAATATATTGAAAAACCTGATCTTTCCTCTAAGTTTCATTAGTAAATGCTCAAGATGAGAGCCTTCTACTGAGAGTATACTAACTACATGGCAGAGCCTGGCAAGCTACCCGTGTTTTATTTGATATTCCAAAAACTAGTAACAATTATGAACCTCATTTGCATGACGTGAACAAATGGTTTGAGGCTCTTTCTGTCCCTGGAGCAGGCAGATGCCCTTGGGCTTCACTTGCTTGTGACAGAAAGTATGGAGATGTTACTGCCACCCGCTGGAACAAATTGATGAACAACAGAAAGACAGTGATACAGTGACAGTGATTGAAAAGGTTCAGAAAGTTTTGAACTTTCCATGGGTTTTATCTTATAAAAATATTCTACTTTATACATCATTAAAATGAATACATAATTAGAACCAAATTTAGAAAAGGAACAGTTGAGAGATCTATACAACAAAAAATATTAAGGCATGTTAAAATAAATAGGCGACACAAAGGAAAGATAATATATCCTAATGGTTAAATAATTACAATTGTTTAAATGCTTTTCTTATTCAAAGGATTACATATAAAATAAGAGAAATATTTAACAAAATTGTTAAACTACCTTCAAAGAAAATGGAGTGAATATTCATTTCGTATGGAATTATAGCAGGTCTCAATTAGTCAAAGAATTCTTGAGAATAAAGAATGAAGGCATCATAGTTATTCAATCCAACTGCACTGTAAAACAATAGTAATTCAGTCTGTACAGCATTGGAATTAAAGTAGTCACATATCAATGGCAATGAATTGAGAGCCCAGAAATAGATTCACACCTATAGGGACAATAAGGCAATGAGAAAGAAGTTATAACATGTGATGCAGAAAGAAACATCTTCTTAACAAATGGCGTGTGCAACTAGATAAACACATACAAAGAATGAAATTAGATAGCTACCCCACAGCTACACAAGCACATTAATTTGAAGCTGACTGTAGACTTGAATGCAGACCATAGTCTTACCACACATAGATTAAAGTGTAGTCATTATATTCCATGGTTTTCTCCTTAAATATATCTTTAAGGATGTGATTTCAATGAAACAGGAATTAAAATTTTTAAAAAATGAGAATATATCAAATTATGCCCTATGGAAAAAAGTTAACCACCAAGATTCTGACAACTCAAAGAACACAACTAAGAAATCCAATCCAGAAAAGAGCAGAACATCTTAAATGGACACATCCTTAAAGATAACCAAACATGCAATGGGAAAGACAAATTTTATATTTTTCATTATTCCAAATTATATTTTTTTTTAGAAAACGAATTAGAAACATTTCTTGTTGAGAGTAGGATCAAGTAGCTACTTTGTTGGAGGAATATAAATTAGGGGCTGTTCTATTAAATATAATATGTGGGGCTGGAGAGAAAATACAGTTGGTAGGGCCTTACATGGAGCCAGCTCATGCTCAATTCTGATTTCCGTAGGATTTAGAAATTGTGCTTTCAATTAACTTTCCACAGAATATAAAAAATTCTGATTTGAAAAGATATACACCCTTTATATTTCATTACAGCATTATTTCTAATAATCAAGAACTGGGAACAAGGCAAATGACCATCAGCAGTCTAATCAATCAAGAAGATAGAATACTGCAACCATGAACTTTTTATTGTGTCAGAAGATAAAGCACAACCTTGAGTTTTCTACATGATGGAACTGTAGAGGGTCATGCTAAGTGAAATAAATGAGTAGAAATACAAATACCAGATAAGTTGCTCACAAATGAATTATAAAGATACGTACTAAAGGAAAAGATGAATAATAGAATAATTAATAGAAAAATATATTTATACAGGCAGCGTATTTAAAAATATGGTAAAATCTTCTGGGACATCAGTTAGTAGATGACCATTAACTAGAGTGAATGGAAGAGTTATATTTCATGTGAGAAGAAGCATCAACAATGGGAATTTCTTAAATGGTAATGTGGATAGTAAGAGAAGGAAAGAAAAACAATGTTATGACAATTTTCTATTAATCTACACATTTTGTATTTTAAGGGGTTCTTCTGTCAGTTTAGTTATAATTAACATGTTGATTTGTTACAGAAAAGCATCTATAACCAACTCTACAAACGATATAGAAGTTATATGGAACTCCAGTAGAAAGAAACAACTAAGACTGTAATTTTTTAAAATTTGTTTGGGGGGCCACAACAGACAATGTTCAGGGCTTACCCTTAGCTCAGCTATCAGGAATTAATTCTGGTGGACTCAGGGGGACCATATAGGTTTCTGGGAATAAAGCCATGCCCGCTGCACCTTGGGCAAGTCTTACTTGCTATGTTACAGCTGCGATATCTGCAATTCTTATATAAAACAATGATAATAGAATTTCTTGAAATCGCAATGGCAAGAGCTTGTGGAGGAGAGTCATTTCAGTTTTCTACTCGGCTATTCTCCTAATCTTTGTTCTTTTATGTCTGATCTTATTTTTCTTTATTCCTTGATTTTACAAAATCTTATCAGTTTAGTTTTCTTCCTGTATTTATCTGCTTTAATGGTTTCTACTACTTTGTTCTTTCTATTACTTTTTTTCTTTTGTATGGTCTTGTTCATGTGCACTTCCCTACACTAATAAATGCTACTCAGTCTAAAAGTCTCTTTTTAGAACTGATTGACACCCACTCCCTCTTTTACTTTCGTTTCATTTCCTGAACTAAAGAAACTAGGTGCAACAACTAATTTACCGTTGGGTAGATATTTCATATAAGCAATTTAGTATAGTCACAAAGGATTGGATGTCTTTGAATCTTCTGTATTTCACAGGCAAACAGATAGAGCTAAGAGATGGAAACAAACATAGCTCACTGTTACTGTTTTATTAAAGGGATCCAGGAAACGATCATAACTATCTTAGAGAAAGGTATGACTTGGAAGACAGAATGGATGATACATTAAATTGGCAAGTAGATACAATGTTTACTTTGTAAGCACTATAAAAAGGCATAGCTGCTTTGTGTCCAGCTAATATTTTAAAAGGTTTTTTACTACTGGAAGTAATGAGACATTTATTAACATTACTTAAACACCAAAACAATTCTTTAAGGTAGGCATCATAGTTTCCATTTTAGAAATGAGGAAAGTGAAACTCAAGTACCTTTTCCTCAACTAAATATTTAGTAATTGGTGAAACTTAGGTCTTAATACACATTTATTAAGCTTGAGAGAAGATTTAGTTCTTCCACTCCTAAGTTCTCTATTCTCTCATTATACTACTCTGATCATTTTTTTAAAAAAAAATTAATCCTCTACTTGGTGACTTCAAACTGGTGTAATCAATCATTTGATGAACCAAATAATTGCTTTTGCTCTCTCATTTACTTTAATTATGGGCAACATTGGGTAACACTAGTTCATATTTGTCAAATGTGAAACTAAAATAAAAAAAACTTTAAAAACCTATTTTAATTTTAAAGTAACTCCATTTGAATTATCTCTTGCTTCTCAAGTTGAATTCCCTTGTTACTTCTCTTTGTCACTGATCATATTGTTCAGTCAAATTGTCTACATCTTGATGGTGGATCCTATATTTTACTGACATTTTTACACAGAAATTCATAATGCTGTTAAGAAAATTATTTGTATTATAAAATTTTAACAATATAGTATCTATCTGCTTGGGGAATGTGACAAATGTTCATATACCTACTGTTATTTAAATCAAGTGTATATTTAAGTAATATAAAATTTTATAAATTGTTGTGATATCATCAGAGCCTGGAATGAATGTTTTACTCCTGGAAGTACAGTTCCCGTCTAGTCATCAAAATATTTTAACGATGCATCCATGTATTCTAACATCAAAGAGTTTGAAACATTTTAAATTTGAAATATATTCAGAATAAATGGGACTTAAAATAGGATATAATGTAGGAATCAAAATAAATTACAAAAAATTTGTATACTATAGAGTTTCAGAGCGACAAATGAATGTGGACTGAGAAAGGAACATGATGGAATTGTTGATGGGAGCTAAAGGTAAAAAGTGGCAGATACAACGGCCACGCCAAAATGTATTTAACTTTCACTGCTGAAAATGAAAGCATAGTGTGAAAGGGAAATTCTGAGAATAAAGAAGCTATGAATTTTACTTTAAGACAGAAACATCACAAAAGTTTTCAAATCATTTATAAAATAATTTTCAAAAAAATTTAAGCAATTAATTTGTTAATACCTTCTTTCTTACACAGTAAAAAAGAGAGGAAAAGTTATTTATTGCTAATATATTCTTTGTAATATCTGATCACTCCATTTTCCTTCTCTCACTTGAGTGAGGTGTATTATCCAAAGCATTGCTCTTTTGATTACTCTTTGAGAGACCTGGATAGCATTCTCAAACTGCTTTTGTAGGGCCTAGGACTCTGAGGAGTACGATAATGCAGGGAGACCGATGGAGTCGAAGAGATGTGCCCAGAGCTGGAGGTTCTTTTTTTTTTTTAATTTATTTATTTATTTATTTATTGCTTTTTGGGTCACACCAGGCGATGCTCAGGGGTTACTCCTGGCTCTGCACTCAGGAATTACTCCTGGCGATGCTCGGGGACCATATGGGATGCCGGGGATCGAACCCAGGCCGGGCACAGGCCGGCGCGTGCAAGGCAAACGCCCTACCTGCTGGGCTATAGCTCCAGCCCCTGAGCTGGAGGTTCTTTGTCGTTTTAGCTATTTCTTCGATGCCTTTGAAGGCATTCCATACTGCTCTCTTCCTCCTGCGCAGCTCAGGTTATAGGTAGCTCATCATGTTGACTTCTCAACCTAGGTACATATAACTGCTGCATTCAGAGACGTTTGTTCCATTAAGAGTGAATGGGGCCTCTGGAACTAGTTTGTTTTTCATGAGCATTGTTCATGAACATTGTCCCAACCTCCATTGATGATCAAGAGTCAGGGATGCTGTCTCGTTTTTCAAGGCATCAAAAATCAGGTGGACTGGAAATGTAATGCAATTTGGAGACGATGGCTGGACTAGAGCCATTACCGACTGGATCCCACAGGATGTCAAAGATCATGTGGTCGCCCACCTACAAGGTGGTCAGACTTCTTTGTCAAAACCCTGAACGAACGGTTTGAGGCTCTTCGTATTTCTGAAGCAAGCAGATGCCATTGGGCTACACTGGCAGATGATAGGGTCAAATGGAAATGTTACTGGTGCTCGCTCGAGCAAATCAATCAATAATGAGATATCAAGTGATCAAGTGATCTAATAACTGCAGTGCCTCTCTGTGTCGACAGGTGGCAGACAGCAGACAAGCTTGTCTACACCCAGGGCTCTATCCTGTGGGACCTGGTTGGTTGGTTAATGGTCTGACATTGAAAAAGTCTGGGCCCCCTGAGCTGAATTCAGAGCCATGGCAGAGCCTGGCAAGCTGCAAGTGGTGTATTTGATATGCCAAGAACAGTAACAATGATGGACCTCATTCCCAATGAATGTAGACGTTACTGGCGCCTGCTCTAGCAAATCGATGGTCAAAGGGAGACAAGTGACAAGTGACCTAATCACTAAGAAACCTGAGATTATCTGAAGTAATAGAGATCACCATGCCAGATTTTATTCTAGAAAAGTGATATAAATTCTGCAAAGGTAATGATAAGTGCTTAAGTCTTCTATTTTTTTTTGACACTCAGAAAATTCAAACCACATTTTGTTCTTTTCCTGTTTAGATTGGCAAAATGAATGAATCAGCATCAAGGTCGTTATTAGGGGCAGGAGAAACAATATCTGAGATAGGCTCTTGCCTGGCATAAAGCAACACAAGTTTAATCCTTTGTATAACTTACAATTCACTGAGAACTGCCAAATTGACCTCTGAATAAAATCAAGAATAGAAACTAAGTACTCAAGTACCCTGGGGAATGACATAGTAACCCCCACAAAATGTATATGCTAGTCTTTCCTGATCAATTAAGTAAAATAAGTTACAGTTAAACGCTATTACTTTCATGTTAGCCAATAAAGTAGTATAAAAGTAAACAGATAATTTGTAAAAGGATGAAATTAAATCTATTCAGAGATCCATAGTTTTATTTCAAAACATTTGAAGTACTTAGGGATTTCTTTCCTTGTTTCACAAATTTTGGCCACTAACTTTTGAAAATGTAAGCTTTAATAATCATTGCAAGGATTATGACATTATAATAGAAGAAGAAATTAAATGCAAATGATGTGTGCTAGCAAAAAAAAAGACAAGATATTTGGGGACTTTGGGTGGTTCTATACATGTTTTCAGATGTTTAAATATAAGTTATAATTTTAATTACGAAAGGAATCCCTAAAGGAATACTCACATTCATAGTTCCTGAGATTTACCAAGTCTACTGTATCTTCTAACTATTTGTCTGCCATGGGCCTTCTCTATGTTGGGGAGGGGGCAGTCTCACCTGAAACCTGAAGTGTATAACCTAGGTTCTTTTCTCTGAAGAGGCCCACCTCCCCCTCAACCCCAGATCTATGAAGGTTTTTGCTAAGAAAAGTTTCATTTATATTATGTTTTAGTAGTATATGTAAGTTCCCTTGTGTTTAGGCACCACATGTTTATTCTGTAACTTTTTGTAGGACAAGGAATGTGTTTAATGCCTTGACTACACTGATGCTGCAATATATAGAGGTATGTATGTATATTTTAATTAGTGCTTTTTGTTCTTTAGATCACTGTATCACTGTATCACTGTCTTCCCGTTCATCATCGATTTGCTCAAGCGGGCACCAGTAATATCTCCATATGACCTGTCTCATGCAAGTAGAGCCCAATGGTACCTGCTTGCTCCAGGAACATAAAGAACCTCAAGCCATTCCATCAGCCATGGGGAATGAGGTCTATAATTGTTACTGGTATTTGGCATATCAAATATTTTTGTTATGTTCTTTAGATAGACACATATGTTGATATGATCTTTAGATAGACACATAAAAATATGTTCTTTCATAGGCACATAAAAGTGGAATTGTTGGATCATCTGGTAGATATATTTATATCATAATAAATATTTATATTATTTTTATAGAAGATGTACTAACTCATCTGTTCTAACAGTGTATAATGGATTTTTTTCTATGTGACCTTATAACCTGGATAGCACTTGTCTTTTATGCCACTTTGAATATTCTCACTGTTGTAACGTCTCTCGTCCATTATCCATCATCTATTGATATTGGTTTTTTCCTTGTTGTCAAGATTTGTTTTGCTTTTATTTTTCCCAGTTCCTTGAATGTTTTGGATATTATAGCAAATGTACTGTATGTAAATATTTTCAGGAGGGTGCTTTTCATTTAATGGTCATCTCTTCAATTATTTTGATGTGATTCTATTTATTTTTCTCATTTATTTTTCTTATTTATTATTATACTTCCTTTCTATTGGAATCAGGTTCCAAAATAAACCACAGAAGCCAAGTCATGATGGTTTGCTTACCTTCTATTTTAAATATATTTTAATGGTTCTATTATCCAAGCTTTTAATCTATTTTAAGTGAACCTTTGTGCTTAGTCTATGAGAGTGTTTCAGTTTTATTCCTTAGATTGTGGTTTTCCAGCATCAATTATTAAAGTATTTACTTTTGCATTTTATACGTTTTGTTCCTTTATTGCAAACTAACTGTACATATGTGTAAAGATATAACTCTGGGATTTCATTCTATTCCACTGATCTTCACTTTTATTGTTTCCAGTGTCAGAGGTTTGAAAGCTCTAGCTCTCTAGCATACTTTGAAGACAAGGCTGTCATAAATATCCATTCTTCTTTTATCTCATGATTGCTTTGGATATTTAGGGTCTTAAGATAGACGTGTTTTCGTTGCATCTCTTTCAGCACACACATTGCAGGCCTTGGATTTCTAATTTACCAAATTCACCTTCTTAAAGAATCTCCACAGTGAATAAGCCTTACTCTCTGTTGTTCTATTACTTATACTGAAAGGCTCTGAATTCAAACAGGCTTTTGCTGGGCCAACAAGGTTTACAGGTATTAATGTGCTTTCCGGCCCAGATTTGATCCCTGTACCACATACAGTGCCCTCATCAACACCAGGAGTGATCCCAGAGATAGACAGTAGCCCTGAGAACATTCAGGTATAAATGGTCCTAACCCCTCTCCAAATAAACAAGAGTGAAAATCAAAACAAGTTTTTATATTAAATTACCTCCTGAGTTTCCAGTTTTTCTTACTTGGGGTTTCACTTAATTGAGGAAAGGAGGTAGTTTAGAAATTTTCTTATATATATTAGAATGTATTTTTTTAATTTAGAAAAATATTAATTTATCCATTACTGTTTTTTGGCATAACAAATAAAACAAGGGTAGCTTGCCAGGCTCTGCAGTGTAGGTGGTATATTCTCAGTAGAATGCCCTTCCTGAGAAGGAGTGGTTTGAGGCTTTTCCCTTTCCTGGAGCAAGCAGATGCCCCTGGGGTACACTTGTTTGCAACAGGATGTATGGAGATGTTACTGGTGTCCGCTCGAGCAAATCAATGAACAACGGGAAGACAAGTGATACAATAAGTGATTAATTTATCTGCTAGGAAAATGGGAGTTCACTTGACAGAATTTAACACAATATAATCTATTTTTGAGCATACAAATGAAAGTGGTCTATGTATAAATTTTCTCCCTCACCTAGGGTGAAGAGTTATGGGTTCCAACAGATGATATTATCATCTGGTATCTATCTACCGGGACCAATATCCTGACTAGTTCAGATATATAAAAGTGTTGCTCTGCTCATATAACTCACACCTCGTCAGCAGCTTCATTAACCTTAACTCCAAGGGAAAAGGTTTTTCCTTCTTGTTACAAAACTTTTCAAATTATCTTGGTTGTGTTTTTTCCTGCATGACTCCCTTAGTGTAAAAAAAGCCTCATGTCACATTGAAATGGTTATAAGATATCAGGGATGCCAAGGGCAAATATTTCACCTCTGAGAAATTCATTTATTCTGCGGAATGATTTAGGTATATTTAGCGATATAGTCTTGGAGGGTCTTCTCAGTAACACTCTATACTGCTTCTTATGCTATATATTGTCTTCAACATTTATAGCATTATTTACCACCATTGTTGTCACATTTCTTCTGTATTTTTAAAAAGTGATTTGCAACTATCTGAATATGCTAAAATAATTATTTGCCCTTTTCTCTCAGCACATGCAATCTCCCAATTCTCATTGTTTCCAACTCGTATGTCCCTATACTCATTGGCTCATTGGATTACTGACCATTATAAAGTTCTCTTTCTATTCTATCCTGAACAGTGTTCATCTACTTGTACATCATTGTATTTTATATGAAGTAAAATAGTCACAATCATAACTATATTTTTTTCTCAATTTCTCTTGAAAACATTTGAGCTCCTTATAAGCAAAAGTGTCCTTTTTCCCGTTCTTTTCTCATTGATAGATCACATTTTAGATATACAGTAGTTACTAATTGACATAGAAGACTAATTGACATCTAAATCCTGAATTTAGATGTATATGATGATCCAAAATTAGCCCACACCAATCACTGTCCAATCAAAGATGTTCATGAGATGCAGGACATAATTTAATACTATGAAAATGAAACCTATCTTATTATGGTTCCCCTGTTTTTAGTAATGCATCAACAGCCTGGATGCAAGAGGAGCTGAGTTTTAATATTTTAAATGCTTTTTGCTTTAAGTGGAGTACAGTTTAACAAATGAATAGAAGCATATCAGCCAAAGCTGACTTGATATTTTTTATTTTTAACTTCATATTTTTTAACTTCATATTATTTTTTAACTTCATATTATTCAAATCACCAGTAAATATTAGGACAGAAATAACTATTCTAATCTCATAGGTAATAACACTGTTCCGAACAATGTAAAACAACAGTCTCTATCCTCAAATAACTTACCATTTGCTCTAATTAATTTGATCATGGGATACTATCTTCCCATTTTAACTAGTCTCCAAATTATAGCGTTTCTAGTTAAAATATGACACACTATCACCAACTACCGTCTTACACCTATAACTAAATGTACCGTTATTTTGGACATCTAAATTTAGTCAGTTATTCCCTCTCTCCACTGAATTTTCAATGAAGATTCTAGCTCAGCATCTAAATCCATGTTTGTTTGTTTTTTATTTAACATTATATTTTTGTCACAGTACTTGTTTAATTTTTTATTTCAATTGATTTTTTTTAATTTTTCCTTTCCTTCTATTTGGATATTAGTGCAAACAATGCAAGATATAAAATAACTGTTGCAAGCAAGGGAGATAGTATGGAGGATTAAAGCAAGTGCTCTGTGTGCTGCTGACCAGGTGTGTTTCCAAGTATCACTGTGGTCTCCTGAGCACAAACAGAGGTAAGCCCTGAAGACAGACCCAGGAGTAGCCCCTGAGTACCTCTGAATATGCTCATCACACCTTTTCCACACACACATACAAGAAAAAAAATACCATTGCTTAAATAGGTTCATGGGGAAATAATTGAAGAACTCTAACCATCTTTATCTACATCTATGGCAAATTTTCTAAAGAAGAATAGAATGTCTGATCAATGGAGTGAGGATATGCTTATAAAAGAAAGATTAAATTGCATGTTGAGCTGCTGGGCAGATCGGGTCCTGTAAAGGTTGGGAAACTTTGGTTGCTGAGAGCTATAGAGGGAATAGACTTTCTATGTGAGTTGCTTGGGTACTGGGAGGCATCCGGATGAATATGAGGTGATGTTCAACCCCATTGTGCTTATATGAATACACATTACCATTTCCCGGAAGGAAGCTGATAACAGCACCATGATGCTTTGCTATAAAATCTATTGAACATTTTCCTGCAAGTTTATTCCCTTTAAAATGACTCTGGAACAGACATGGGAAGTGCCATTGGCCCTCTGTAATATTCTCTTTCCCTAAATGAGAACCCATTGGAACACACTGTAGGGGCATTTCACTGCAAAATGTTTGGAATAGACAACTAGAGCAAGTGAGGAATTTTCTTTTAAACCCAGCAGGTTTGGGGGTTGTGTGTGGTGGGTGTGGGTATTGTTCATTGTTTTTCTCTTCTCTGTATTTTTATGTTAAAGCTTACAGGAGCAGATAAAGAGCAAGGGGATTTAATTATGCGTAAATGGAAGACAATGAAGAGTCCTTAGGAGTGTAATTAGCTGTGGATGTAGATGTGTGCATCCTTGTAGCTGAATTTTATTGGTATGAGAATATAAAAGTTCAGAAGCACAGGTTTAGGACATGCAAAAGATTTGTGACAACAGGGAAATTCAGACACTTTACAGAAATCCATATTAACACTGAATGTATGAGGAATGTGATATAAACTGCCTCACCCAGTGAGAAGAATTATAGTATTATTAGCACACATTAGTCTAATAAACTAAAATTCTTATGTAGTAAGTAATGATGTTTAAATGTACTTCCCAAACCACCTTAGAAGGGGATGTAAACTCAACTCTTAAACCTATGAATATAGTTGTAGTATAACTCAATGCCTTCTGCTTCTAAGCAGTCTGACGGAAAAGCAAGGGTCACGTTGATGAAATTGGAAAATATAGTCTTTCCACCAGGGTGAAAAGTAAAATGTTATTGTGTTATATAGGTATTCTACATAACAAATAAGCTCTTTTCACTGAAGAATTATCCAACAGTATTATGCTTGCTTAAGGTGATGAATTTCTAAAGCCTGGAAATTTCTTTACCTTTCATAACTATATTTTATAACCTGTTCCAATAGTTAATAATATTTCTCATAGCAATAGTTATTGTTCAGTATCTATCACTTATATTATTTTTTTCTGCTAGTTCGTTTCTTTTAGAATTTTTCACTTTTGTTTATGCTGTAAAACTGAAACATACTGAAATTCTCAATTTTCCTTCATAGCATATTTCAAAAGTTTAAGAATAAGTATAATTGTTGTAATTTCTAACTTAAGAAAGACCTGTAGCAAAAAGATCTGTCAAGTATAGTCAAAGTTGTCCTTCATCATGAGGAAAACAAATAAGGTTTAGTAACATCTATTATTAAAATACTCTGAAGTCAAAATATTTTCAGTACCTCCAATGAGTTTCAATAAGATATTAACACATCAACCAATCATAAATAAGAATCAGTTCAATAAAATAATAGGAAGCAAGAGAAGACTTAAATTCATAGCATCTTGACTATATAGTCGAGACACATTTGAGAAAAGGCAAAGTATTGGAGTTACCACTAAGAAAATAAAAATCAATAGGTAGTAGATGGAACTGGCAGAAGTGAGAGAATTATGCAGACAAGAAGACTACTTGAAGATGCAAGACAATGCAATTAGAGGATAATGCGACCAAGACAATGCGATTCAAGGACAATGTAAAACATTACCTGAGCCCAGTGTGAGGAGTTTTCTCCTGTGAGGTGACACTTAAGAAATCTCTACCAGTTTGTGTTTGTCTAACCACAAAAGACATTTCTGCCCTTGAATGCTGTGAGATATGACCCTTTTCCATTCTTCTCCGTGACTCCTAAGACTCATGGATCATTGTTTCCTTTATCTACCTGTCTTTATAAGAATTCAGGCACCTTCCTTCTCATTGTGATATTCCTCATTAATGAAATATCTTTCTAGAAAAGATGTGAATAAAATAAGATCCTTAATTGTCTGTGCATTTTGTCTTTCACATATGAATACATACTTCTCTAAATATACTAGTGAATTTACAAAACTTTATTCCCTGGTGGTTTTGTCCTCCAGGAAAAATAATAATATTCAAGTTTTTAAAGGAGAAGCAGTGAAAAGTAAGATTAATTTAATACCATTAAGATGTTCATGTTTTCTGATGAAAATTTCTGAGTATAAATCAAGATACAAACTTTCCAGGGCCAAATTTGATTCCTGATTCACCCTCAAACTATAGATCATAGATATGAATAATGACATGGTAATAGAATGGCAGAAGGTCCTCAGGAAAAAGATAGTGCAGTTTTATTGAAATGTCTTCTTAGAGTTCCTACAAGCTTAACCTGGGTCATCACAACCAATGTAGAAACTTATAAGGAGAACTCCATGTTTTTTCTGAAGATCTGCGTTAACTTGGTCACTTTCATACTATAACTAACAATGACTATGACATCATCTCTGAGAGCAGGTTATTATGCCATCTGTCCTTGGTACCATAGCTTGAATGCACACTCATTCTGCTAAACTACAAATTAAAAGTTTAAACTTAGTAAATTAACTTCATTTTTTCTTTATATTATTTATTTTCATAAATAAATAAACTCCGTGAGGGCCTCCATTTTCCACATCCGACTTCTCTCTCGTCAGACCTCCACCCAGCAGACCAGCCTATCAGTGCCCGGCTCATCGAGATCCACCCTGCAGCAGTCTTTCTTAAATCCGCACAGGTATGCCGGTCCAGAGACTCGCAGACATGGGGCAGAGCTGCTACTGGCTCTCCCTGTGACCAGCTGCTCACAAGGCGCCCGGGACGGATGGTGGGTTCTAGCCCTGGCCCACCACCCCAGCAGAGCCTCTCAACAAGCCAGATGACCCCCCACTCCATGAGGGCCTCCATTTTCCACATCCGGACTTCTCTCTCCTCAGACTTCCACCCAGCAGACCAGCCTATCAGCGCCCGACTCGTGGGGCCGCTTGGGGTCGAGCGGTTCATCAATAAATGCTGGACTTAGAGATGCCTACAAGAGTATGCTACCTGCACAGCAGAGCCTGGCAAGCTACTCGTGTTGTATTTGATATATATGCCAAATACCAGTAACAATTATAGACCTCATTCCGGAATGGATTGAGGCTCTTTATGTTCCTGGAGCAAGCAGATGCCTTGGGCTCTACTAGCATGAGACAGGACATATGGAGATGTTACTGGGGCCCGCTCGAGCAAATCGACGATGAATGGGAAGACAGTGACAGTGACAGATAGTGATTTATTTTCATATCAAATTATTTAAATAGGTTATATATAACCTATTTAAATACTTTCATATGACAAATAAGTAATAAATACATCTTTTTTGTATAAGCTATATAGATTACTTAAAATAGCAATGTAACAAATAAGAAGTGTATGGCCATATATAGCCACATATACATTCAGAAAAAACTGTAAATATATGAAGACATATGCAATTAGAACCGTTTCTCTGTTCCTGCTTAACTTCCTTAATATCCTTGCTCCACTCTTCAGGGGAAAACATAGTTGTCTAATGTATTAAGTGTTTGAGTCTGTGCTGTGTATGAAAGAATTCTTGCATGTACATTTTATATGTGCCATTTTAAACTATATATTCATATATATGAGAGACAGACATGGGGGCAGAGCTGCTACTGACTCTCATTGTGCCCAGCCTCTCATGAGATGCCTGGGAGGGATGGCAGGTTCTAGCCCTGGCCCACCACCCCAGCAGAGCCTCACAACAAGCCAGACGACCCCCACTCAATGAGGACCTCCATTTTCCACATCCAGACTTCCTCCTTGTCAGAACTCCACCCAGCAGACCAGCCTATCACAGCCTGGCTCATTGAGATCCACCCTGCTGCAGTCTTTTTTAATCCGGCCCAGTTATGCTAATCCAGAGACAGACATGGGGCAGAGCTGCTACTGACTCTCACTGTGCCCAGCCGCTCATGAGGTGCCCGGGAGGGATGGCAGGTTCTAGCCCTGGCCCACCACCCCAGCTGAGCCTCACAACAAGCCAGACGAACCCCCACTCCATGAGGATCTCCTTTTTCCACATCCAGACTTCCTCCTCGTCAGAACCCCACCCAGCAGACCAGCCTATCACAGCCCGGTTCGGGTGGCCACTTTGTGGCTGCACGGTTCATCAATAAATGCTGGATTTTTAGATGACTACAAGAGTATGCTACCCACAGGGCAGAGCCTGGTAAGCTACCCGTGTCATATTTGATATGCCAGATACCAGTAACAATTATAGACCTCATTCCCATGACCTGATGGAATGGTTTTTTTTTGTCCTTTATTTTTTTCTTAATTTTTTACTTTTACAATTACAAAGATATACAATTAAAAAGTTCATATTTGGCTTTGGTCATACAGTGTTCCAGGACCCATCCCGCCACCAGTGCCCATCTCCCACCACCAACGTCCCCAGTTCCCTCCCCCTCCCCAGCCCTCCTCCATGGCAGGTTCTTTATTTCTTTCCATTTCTCTCTCTTTCTCTTTTTCTGGACATTTCTTTACATCTGAATGTACCGTTTTATCTCTTCAGTCTATTAACTTGTGTGATGTTTGGAAATAGTTATGTGTCCACAGCATATAAACATTTCTCATTACTTAATATTATATTACATGGATTCCCTTTTTGCTTATCTATTTAACAACAAATGTATATTTCAGTTGCTTTTTTTTTTTTTTGCTATAATGTATTTTGTTTCTACAGTAATCACCATATTTATTTTGTTTGTTTTCGGTCTTTGGTCCATACCCTGTGGTTCTGGCTACTCTTTTTTTTTAACATTTTATTATACCACCGTAGATATACAATACAATTACAATGTATTCAATAACAGATATACAATTACAATGTTGTTCACGCTCGGAGGTTTCGGTCACACAGTGTTCCAGCACCCCGTCCTCCACCAGTGCCCATCACCCACCACCCATGTCCCCAATTCCCTCCCCCTCCCACTTCCTGCCTAAATGGCAGGTTCTTTATCTCCTCTCTCTCTCTCCTCCCTCTCTCTCCTCCTCCTTCTCCTACACATTGTGGGTTGCACTAGTACACTTAGAAGCCATCATTTGCATTTTTTGTCTGTATTTAATGCTCAGTTCTATGTTGGTATCAGACCTTTTGACATTTATTCACACATGTTCCCTTCTCTATCTTACCTAACCTCTGACTCCCACGTGCTTGTGGCAATTACCACCTTTGGTAAGATCACCTGGTATATTTATGTCATGCAAATAAATGCAGTCATTCTATGTCTCTCTCTTTCCTTCTGACTAATTTCACTCAACATGATTCTTTCCATGTCCCTGATAGAATGGTTTGAGGCTCTTTATGTTCCTGGAGCAAGCAGGTTCCCTTGGGCTCTACTTGCATGAGACAGGTCATATGGAGATGTTACTGGTGCCCGCTCGAGCAAATCGAAGGTAAACGGGAAGACAGTGAAACAGTGATACAGTGATATTCATATATTGCCCTAATGTTGCAGGTATGGCTGCGGTGCCCTGCTGCATCGGCAGGTGGCAGACAGGAGACAGGCTTGTCTACACCCAGGGCTCTGCCCTGTGGGCTCTGGAAGATTGATGGTCTGACATAGAAAAAGGCTGGACCCCTGGGATGAACACAGAGCCACAGCAGAGCCTGGAAACCTACCCATGGTGTGTTCAATATGCCAAAAACAGTAATAATAATGGACCTCTTTCCCAATGAATGGCGACATTACTGGTGCCCGCTTGAGCAAATGGCTGAACAATGGGCACACAAGTGACATATTCATATATATACTTTATATACATAAATACATAAAGAGAGCCATGCTATATATGGTATCTCTGATATTTTTAGGAGAAAATGTTTTATATAACTTTATATAACTATATTCTTCTGTTTCACATGAATATTTATAATATTTTATAATATTTTCATATCCATGTATAGATACCCTCATATATTCAGTAGCTACAAAAATCCACCAGCTAATGTTCAATAATATATTTAAGCATTGGTAGGCATGGGGTTTTCTGACTTTTTTAAATAATACTGCACAGAATGTTTGTTAACTTAGTTCTTTCATGTTTGTATATCTAAGTGATAAATATCTTGAAGAAGAATTTCTCCGGCAAAGTCAGTGAATTTATTTAAAACAGGTATTGCTAAATTGTCATCTACAGTTGTTTGGCTAAGTTATACACTATCTGTATTGTTCCTTCATATCCAAATGACACACTATGGAATAATTGAATATGCAAATAATTTAAATGTTATATCTTTGCATATAAAATTCTCATTTCTCTTCTTTTGAATAATTACCTCTTTAGAGCTAGTTTGCCTTTTCAAACAGCTAATAGTTATAGTGATTCCTGAATTTCAAAATCTTCCTCTGTATCACCACTTCCATTCCTATATAGGGCAGTTACTCAGTTCTTCTATCTCAGCAAAGATTATTAGATGCTTATTGCTATTATGTGTGTATTCTGTGTCTGATTTCTATTATTTATTCTCATTTTCTGAGGTTAGGACTAGAATGGTTCCTTTTCTGTGTTATGGATATTTAATGAGGATTGTATAGGTAGAGAAGAAATACAAACTCAGTTTCATATGTCAGTAAAATGAAAGAGAATGTATGCAAATGAACTTCTTGTAAGGATGTAGGACTTAGGACTTCATTGGCTGGGGATTCTTCATTTGTGAAGAATGTTTTTCCCCAGGGGAGTCAAATGCTATTTGATTCAGTATTTTCCCCTAAATTAAATTAAATAAAATGGTCATATGGTCCCCAAAGGGAGACATATTTCAGATTCTGATAGAATGATGACTTACTCCAAAGCAAGTAACTTTTGAATAAATTGGAGCTGTCTCTGATGAGACATGGGAGAAAAAGGGAATTAATGTACTGGTCTAATGAGCACTATTGTTAAAAGCCCATTCCAAAGATCTTGGTATATTCATGACAGGTAACTGAGCACAATATTACTGAGATGAGTGTTAAAACAGTAAACATTGCTGGTGTTTATTTGAATATTTATTCATAATTTCTATATACCCCCTGGGAACTAAATAATAGATTGAGGTGAAGAATTCTTTATTTTTCATCGTAAATATACTAAATTTCCACCATTCCTAGTCAACATATTTTAACCAAGTCAAATTAGATTTCTTTTAAAATACAAATATTTTTCAGTCCCAACTATCAGTTGTATGTAACTTTGCATAATATTTACAAAGAATTTATACAGTGTTTATTAAGTGGCTAGTTTCTGATATTTATAATAAAAGCAAAAGAAAAATGTAATTTCTAGTAGGAAACAAAAAATATATAAAACCCAAAACGGACTTTATGAGCCTTATGTAAAACAACGAAATCAGTAATCACTTTTCCAAGCACCCTCAGGTCCTTACCTTCCTGTTTATATTTTGTCTTTGCCATTTGCCTAAGCAGGATCCAGAGATAAGAGTTCATAGTCCATATGAAACACTCAATCTATGTTGTTTATTATGCTAATTCGCTTCTCTGAGCCTCACTTACCCTTTTATGATTTGAGGATTTATTAAAAAAAAACCCCTTAATGATTTATTAAAAGGATTAGGAAGTGCATGTGAAGAGGAACATAGTAGGCATGATGGATATTTAAAACTTTAGTTATCACCAGGATTCCCTACCTTCACCTTTTTCTTTCAAAAATACTAAGGTCTTAATTTTGTTTGTGACTATTGATGTTCTCTTCTTTGAAATCTCCATGCAACACTTTAATTAGACTCATGCACACTATGTGTAGTTTCTTATTCTTGCCATTCTCTCCACTAGAGGTTGACACCACCTCCTCTACTGCTTCAGAGTTGCAAGGCCTTGACTCCCATTTCTACTGACAGAAAGATAAGGTCTAAATATCACTGTTGTGGGGAAGAAGCGACAGTCCAGCTGGTAGGGTATTTGCCTTGTACTCGGCCGGCCCGTGTCGGCCTGAGTTTGGTCCCCGGCATCCCATATGGGCCCCGAGCACCGCCAGGAGTAAATCCTGAGTGCAGAGCCAGGAAGAAACCCCCTGAGCATTGCTGGGTGTGACCCAAAAAAGCAATATATATATATATATATATATATATATATATATACACACACACATATATATCACTGTTGAACTCTGTCTGACAAGTCCATTTTATTTCTCATGCTCGCCTCTGTGGCATCTTTCTGAAATTGTTCTGAATTTTCCATCAAGTTTTCAAAAGCCCTGGATGCTTCGTGGATTGTATCTTCAGTAAAGGCACACTTTCCTCAATTTCCCAATTAAACCAGTTCTGATCTGTAAGTCTACCTCAAGTATAAATTCTAGTGACCCATCTTACTCATCTCTTAATACCTATAATGTTCATATTACATTGTTTAGGTACCTGAATGTAGTTTACTTATTGCCATTCTTCATCTTTTTTTAATGGTGCTAAATTTTATTGAAGGAAGAAGATGAACAATTTGCCCATGATTTACGTTGCTTTTGGGGACAGTGTGTCACCTCATATAAAAAAGACATTCTAAACTAGATTATGCATTTCCATTCTAAATCTGCCTTTTAAGTTTGGTGATCCACAATTTGATATATCTTATTCAGTTTTCTTTGTTCTATTGATATGTTTATTTGTTCACCTAAATGAATCAATATGTCATTCAAAACATTATAAAATAAATCCAAGTAATCCACTTGCTTAAGAAAACTGTGAAAATACTATGTGGGTCTCGGGCCTCTGAATTTTGTAAGACCCTAAACTTAAAAGGATCATACATGTGACTAAATGTTCTACTGTTGTCACCCTAGATTTCTTTTTTTTCCAATTGTCATTTTTATTTTTATTTTTATTTATTTTTTATTTTTTATTATACCACCCTAGATTTCTCAATAGCTTTTGAACAAGTGGTCCATAATTCTTTTTCTATTTTTACAATATCCCTCAAAATTGTGCAGGCAGACCTTTATGGTACCTGGTCTAATGATGAGACAGAAATAAACAATCAAATTAGGTCGTGAAAAGGAAAATACCAGCAAAAAGCGCTATGCCTGCTTAGATGATAACTTTAAATTTGGTGATCTGGAAAGTCTTTTAAGGTTGTATTTAAAGCTGAGAATTGAAATCTAAAATGTGCCACATAAAATGCTGAAGAAGAACATTCCATGTAGATGAAATGACAAGAACTAAAATGCTAAAGCAGGAATGAAATTGGAGGGCTTAAGAAACACATTTCCTGGGAAAGAAAGAGTAAAAAAGTGAATGATTAAGTCTAAAGATTAGTTCTGACCAGATCATTAAGGCCAGGATAAGGGGCTTGCATTTTATTCTAAATGTGATAGAAACCCATTATAGGTTTATAGTGAGAACATTAAATTTGATTTATATTTTAAGAGATCACTTTTTTCAATTATAATAGAACCGAAATGGAGCAAGCGTGTCAGCAGAGAAGACACTGAACAAGACTAGAGAGCATGGGTATGATGGACCAGGATGGTATGTGAGCCCCTGCACAAAACCGGAAGTATTTGAATACATCAAGTAGGTAGAAACAATAATTATATATTGGATGCAGGAGTTGAGGGAAAGAGACATATCAAGGAAAATTCTTACATCTTTATGATTTTTATTTAGAAATATAAAGTGGACAAAGATCATTTTAGAGAGGGATGTTGGGTTGTCAATATGATGGTAGCGATATCCCTGCCACACATTAGGAATAGCCGCTTCCCTCCATATAATTATCATGCATATTCAATAAGATTATACGTGCAAAGATGTATGCTCCATGCTCGTAGAGATTGACCTTTCCACAAATGTTAAGATGATATTTTTCTTAAGATGTTATTATTTATTTATTTATGTATTTATTTGTGTATTTATTAATTCATTCATTTATCTATCCATTTATGTATTTTGTTTATTCATTCATTAAATCATTTATTTATTTATTTGTTTACTCTTTGATTTGTGGGTCACACCTGGTGGTGCTCAGGAGTTACTCCTGGCTCTGCACTCAGTAATTACTCATAGCGATGCTCTGGGGACTATCTGGGATGTCGGGATTGAACTCGGGTGGCCACATGCAAGGCAAATGCCCTAACCTCTGTACTATCACTCCAGCCCCTTCTTAAGATGTTTAAGAAAGACTTTTTTCTAATATGTGCTACCTTGGCAAGTGGAACACTGGTCAAAAGAGATCCTAAAGACCTCAGGGAAACTGTTATCATAACCTTAAAGAAAGTATATTATCTCTATTTAAGACTAGTTTTTTATTGAAGACAAAACAATTTTGTTTTGCAGCCATACCCAGCATTCAGGTGTCAGTCAGAGCTAACTGCTGACTCTGAGTTTAGGGATCAGTACCAGTGGGTCTTGTGTGAACATATAGGATTCCAGTGATCAAACCTGAGTTATGAAGTACAAGGAAAATGTCTTACCAGGTTTATTACCCTCCAGCTTGGGAATAAAATTTTTAAATCAAGACAATCATTGAGACAAAGGTTTTCTATGTGACGATGTTAACTACTACTCACGTGATACCATTCTCCCCTCTCCTTGATATCCAGAATCTTACTTCACTCCTAGCTTTGGATGCAAGCCAAGATATGTTCCATTTATTTGTTGAATTATAGCAATGCAACTTCTCCAAACATAGATAGTTAAATCCAGTTATTTTCTTTACTAATCTCTGTAATTTGTTTTTTTTTTTGTTTTTGGTTCTTTCATCATCAGCATCATGAACAAATTTGAGGCAATGTTACTGTGCTCCAAAAAACTACTGGTCTATGTTCAAAATTATTATCCATTTTCTATTTCCGAGATGTATGTAGCAAACCATGATTATAGACCATAATTCAGAGATCTACAGGACAGTAAAAGTTCTAAAAAGGTTTAGGAAATGTTATATGAAAAAATATGGTTAGAAATAGGACAAATAATAATTGTCCACCTCTTATATTATTTTGCTTATTAAAATTTATGTTTTCCTGGACACCTTCTTAGTAGTTTCTTATAACCCAGAAGCCCAACTGCAGCCAGTAAAATAAAGGGGAAATATCATGTGTGTAACAAAAAGTAGAAAGATATCCTTACTCTGAGAAAACACACTTTAAAAGTACTTCTTCAAATAGTATACAATTGACACTGGATTCAAAATCCCACTATTATTCCTCATTAGTAGAATCTTACTTAATTTAGAAGTGATAGTGCTCTCAAGATGGTGATAGAATTTAATATATAGCATCTTCTCTTATTTAAATGTCCTTCTGGTATTCTGTACATATAAGGCTGTTCTTATTCCCAGCAGGTCACCGTGACTCTAGAGTCTAAGAAAAGCTTCTTAATTTGTCATTGGTTTGTAAGGGTGACAAAGACTTGTCACTCAGAAACAAATTTGCTGGTTAGTTAACAAATCTATGAATGACTTCTGTTAGCTTACTTTTTTTGTTTCTTCATTCTAAGAGGCGAGTATCTACCTTGAATAATTCAAAGTAGTAAATTTATATATGTAATAATTTATTACCTTACAGAGAAATTACTGGTATCATATTAACATTTATGTAATGTAAGTGGGGCCTTTTTTGTTAGGTACATGTTAACCTATTCTGAGACACAAAACCATACATAGTTATTACTTTCTGGCAGTGAGAAATCTGACGTTGATATCACTACTGATTTGTACCTACAGCCTTAAATCTGTAAAATGGATACAAAAGCATGTGGCTTTACTTTCTCTTAGGTACTGAGACTTAAAAATAGAGTGACAATGATTACAGTTTGCAGAGTGTCAAACAGTGGAAGTGACTCTGGGAAGTATCATTTCTGTTATCCTGAGTCCCTTGCAGGGTCTCCCCAAATTCATGCTCTGCTGACTGTCATTCCTCCACAGCATTTTCTGTGCAACATAATCACCAGGGTCTTTTACATGGTCTCAATTCTATTGCTCCACATAGGAAACTAAAAATACATATCGCACAGATTTGTATTATGCTAAATGATCATTTAAATGTTCAGATCAGAACCCCTGGAATTTTCCATCTGCCTTTCGTCTGCTGGGCTGGTTCTGCAAGGGCACTGCTGAGAGCTTCCCTGCGGGTTGGCTTTGCCGGTGGGTGTGATTGAAAATCTGTAGCTAAAACTTGGAGAAACGGGGTAAGGGGAGAGTTAATAAAGGACAAAAATAGAGATCAAAAAGACATAAACACACATCTCAGTTTGATCTCAATATCATTTTTTAAATAATACATTTGCACATTTTCAAGATCAGCCTCTCTGGGGTTTCTTTCAGGGAACAAGCTATTCTGGCAAGTTGCAGGAAGCTGATCTAGTTTGAAAGAAAAGGGTAGAGGTGGCAAATTGCCAATTAGATTGCTGGTAGGGATGGGGTGGGAGGGTAAAGACGGATGGTCTGATCTTCAAGAAATTCATGCTGATGACAGAGAGATGGTGAAGATGCATTTTAGGGCTATGGGAAGGAAGGCAAGTCAGATGTAGAAGGTGAAGCAAATCACACCCTGGCTTTTTGTTTTCGCTCACAATGAGAGCCCCCAAACATGAGATCATTACGCAGAATGTCCAAGGCAAATTAAGGAAAATAATTATTGTAGTTGATGAAGCAGAAACCTTATTAGAGCTAAATGCTACTTCACAGTACTCAGTGGTGGAGGTTCTGAACTAAATGCATTTTTCAGCATCTTTAGCGTAGTATATTAAATTAAGTTTTTAAGCACTTTTCTCCTCCCCTTTATTTTTCTTCCCATCCTCCTCCACTGTTTCTCTTAGGCAGGTTGTGCAAGACTAGAGAATGTGAGAATCACGGTCTGGCTAAAAGGGGAGCCTTTTGAAAAAGTATTTCCAAAACCTGCTTTCTCCAAGTTGAAAATCCAATACAATCATAGAGGGGTAATTAATAGTGAAGGCTGAAGCTGACAGAGACAAGAGCAGAGTGACCTGTCACATAGAAAATAAGGCAGAAAGGCATCAGTTTGGAAGCAAAAGGAATTCTCAAGCTTGTCTAGCTTTTGTTGTCGTTGTTTTCCTTTTCTTTTTGTTTTCACTTAGGGGAATTGATGCTTTCTGAAAGATATTTTCTTTATAACCATGTTTTCGTCTTCCTGAATCGTTAAAAGAATTGCGCAATGGGGCCAGAGAGACTGTACAGCAGGTAGGGTGTTTGCTTTACATGCGGCAAACACAGGTTGAGTCACCCTACACAGTCCCTAAGTCCACAAGGAGTGAACTCTCAGTGCAAAGGTAAGAGTAAATCCTCAGTACCACAGGGTGTCACCCCAAAATGATCAAATAATTGCCGTGACTTCCTCAAGAACTTGCCAGTTGACCTTCTGTTGAAATGTGATAACCTTTAGTATCATGACATTGATGACTATTTCTTCTGCCTCTTGGTTGTGAGATCATGGTAAATCAAAGTCCACTTTTAATTGCAACTTAAGTTGGATGAGAGAAAACATGGTTCTCCTGAATTCTGATAATTCCTTTCTTTAGCTTGTGATAAATACATCCCTAAGTGGGTTATATTTATTTAAGTATTCATTTGTTATAACAACCCTAGATGATAGATACTATGGTTTTCCCATTTTGCAGATTAGAAAATGGAGCACGGGTGATAAAATAACCTTATAACACTATAACCAACACTTAGGTTATAGTGTTGGTAAACAGCAGAACATGATTTCAGTGACAAAACATGACTACAACACCCAGGTTTTCATCCCCACACAGTATAGTCTCCTGCTGATTATTGCAAATATAAAAACTCAGTACTATATAAATAATTGTTACAATGCTTTTGGCTTTTAAAATGATATCAGCAATTGAAAAGTAGTTTCAAAGTGAATCAGCATATCACACTGTCTATATTAAATTTTTGCTCTTTTTGACCCTTTTTGTTGAGAAGCCAAAAATTTTCCCAAGCCATTAACACAAAGAGGACTAGTAACCATACAGGCCCATTGCCTCCTGCAAATTGGTTTGTGACTGTTTTCAGTGTGACAATTTCTCTGTTTTCTCTAGTGAGTCAGAAGAACTGACTCTAGGAGAATGACTCTGGGATGGAGTGCCAAGCTCTTTGTGCAGTGTGTTTAAAATGCAAGATCTCTGTCTGCAAGAGAAACGACTTGAAAAGCCTTAATGCAAAGCCCTGTTCTGCTCTCCAAGCAACTGTAAGCCTGGCAGACCCCATAGGCAGAGATCGGGCTTGCATGGGCCATGATGATACATATTCAGTAGCAAGAAAGACTTGATTCTGCACCTTGCTGGTTACAGCTGCCAGATTGTGAGCGATCGATAGAGAACTTTGTTAATGATGTGGAATTCACTTCTGGCATGCTCTGCTCAAATACATATGCAATACATTATTAGTGCCTCAACTATGGGTTGTACAGATGTGATTTAATTCAAGTTCTGATAATATTCCCCCTTTACCTTATATAACTGGAATGCTGTTCATCAGATTCTTTTTTTAATAACAGCGGTAAATCACAAGTCTCTCTAAAACGATATTTTTTAACAGCTAACATGAGAAAATCAAAATATTGGCATTGAAATAATACTAGACATTAAAGCAGTCTAGAGCACAGAACTTGAGAGTCTGAGAGTTCACATTTTTACAAAACATGAGGTGGGTGGATTATATTAGGAAATTATTAGAGAAGATATATGTATGTATATTTTTCCCAAAAGATGAGTACAATTATCCTCCCATAGACAAATGTGGAGTCTTAATGGCAAATGTTTATTTAATATTTGAGACAGTGTCTTGCAGTAAAAAGATTGAATTGCATTAGAAGTGCTAGACAGAACTGGGAAGACATGGAACCCTAATACCACAGCAAATAAATCTGGCAGCACAATTTAAAGCTGAAAAGAAATAGCAAGATAAATGATGTCATAAAAGATTCACATGGGCGTTTTTAACTGAACTGCTAAATATTTTAAAACAGAATCACCAAGGCCATTTTGTATTAGAAACTCAAATGAGTAGCTTTCTCAATTTAATAAATTTAGCTATCCTCATGTTTTTCAAGGTGCTGCACTAGAAATTGACAATATGGCACATTATCTAATTAAATTAGGTAATGCCCAACACTTTTAAACATTATAAGAAGTTTGGAGAAAGAATTGGTTATTACTACTTCTAATCTATCTGAAGGAAGAAGTCTAGAGATGTGACCACTTAACAAGTTGACGTGCCCTTTTTGTCAAATGTCTCAAGAATGCTGGCTGTAACCAGGCACAAGATATAAACCTTTGTTACAAAGAGGTCTACCAGGGGGGGGGGGGTAGCCAGGGGTGGGGTGCTTCCGCCCGCCTGTGGCGGGTTCGTTGGCTCATACGGGTAATTCTGAGGAGGGGGGGAAAAAAAAAAAAAAAAAAGTAGTTGTTAAAGTGGCCTTTTCATAGTGACAACAATTGAATCATCTTAGTAGTTTATTTCTTCAGACAGAATATTCGGGTTAAGAGAGGAATTAGAAGAAGCATGTCAATAATAGAAGCTCAAACAAGTGACAAGAATAATTCTCAAAGGGCTGAATCTCAATGGGCCAGCATTCAGATCAAGTTGCTACAGAATACCACCTTATGAACCATTGCTCTCTTGATCACTTGATCACTTGATCACTTGAATCCCGTTATTCATCGGTTTGCTCGAGCGGGCACCAGTAACATTTCTATTGGACCCAATCACGTGCCAATGTAGCCCAACGGCATCTGGTTGCTTCAGGAATATGAAGAGCCTCAAACCGTTCCTCAGGGTCTTGATGAAGAAGTCTGACCGTCTTGTAGGTGGGCGGCCACTTGATCTTTTGACATCTGGTGGGATCCAGTCGGTAACGGCTCTAGTCCAGCAGTCTTCTCCAAATCGCATTACATGTCCAGCTCATCTGATTTGCTCTCTAATTCATAGAAAACAGAACATTCCGTGAAAACACACATTGCATTTGGGCCTAAATGAGGGAACAGGAGAAGGGCCTGGAATGGTAATGAGCAGAGACAATTTTTAACTTTAAAGGAAACTGAAATGGGGAAAATAAATTTCTAAAGCCCCCTACAGAATTTGCTGAGTGAGGACTTGGTTGATATGCTCAAGGCCACTGTTAATGAAAAGGGGAAAAAAAGTGCAAGAGGATCCTAAATTCACAGCAGGCTTTTTAATTGAACATTTACAAACTTTTTGAGAACTGGAAGACATTTAAGAAAACTAGATCAAGCCTTTAAACAACAAAAATTTGTTTTGTATCTGGGACTGACCTGAACTTAGTGAGAAAGCAAATATCCTCTGCTGACGCTTCAGCCGTACCTTTCCAGATTTTATGAGATGCTCTATTTCTTTCAGGGGATATCAGTACCAACAGCTTTGGAACAGAGTTAAAACAATAAACCACCGAAGTTCAAGAATACTCATGGAGAAATGAGGCTTCATAAGGGGAGGGGGAAACTGGCTCCATCCCTGGCCCATTTGGTCACCTCCTTTAGAGGCAGTAGACACATGGGTTGCTCTAGGAGAGCTGGCAAGGCTTGGAGTGGGGACTGAGGCCCCCCTTCTCATCTCCCGCACCGCTAGTGACCCAGTGAGCATGACTACGAGCTACACAGATGCCATTTACAACCATGCACCAGGGTTGGTCATTAACATTGGGGAGAATGACCAAACCCACAGCTGCTGCAGCTCCTTCCTGCCTCAAGGGGCCGCTTCTAGGCTTTGTGCCAGGTTAACATAACAACCCAGTTTAGGGTCAGGTCCTGGCCAGGACCTTTCCCCTATATATATTTTGCAATGATCAATGTGGTTGAAGCTGGTTGGGGAGTTGGTGTGGGGATAGGGAGTAGGTAGGCTGTGGTAGGGACACACTGGTGGTGGGACTGGGGTTGAACAATGAATGCTCGTGACAACTGTACTGTGGGAAAATATGCAAATCACAGTGTTTTAATAAAGGAAAAGATTTTATGATAAAACAAAGAAAAATGAAGCTTCACAGACATTTAAAAAACAAAACACACAGCTAACCTTGGTCATAAGTGAGATTCTCTTACTTGCCAAATTCCCTAAGTTTCTTTACGGATATTGTAGAATTACCTGAGAAATAGAAAACACATGGGAATTTTTTTCATTGTGTTTTATGTCTGGTGGTAATTGAGAGCAAAAGAGATCTATCTGGTATAGATCAGGTGCAGACACAGGAGTGGTGCGGGGGGGGCAGGCTGAGGATTGAGGAGGTAAATCAAATCTTAAAGGCCACTATGATTAACAGAGGCCTAAAGATCACATGTTCTGTGATACAGGGTGCTGAAAGTAGTAGAAAGGTGTTGAATAAAAATTTAACTCATAATTAATTATGTTAAGCAGAGTCCATGCTGTTGCAGAGACTATAATGCATAAAGAAATAAGGACCTTTCTCCTTACCAGTAGTCTTAAGCTATTAGAGTTATTTAGTTATCTATTTATTTATTTACTTTTTTGCCTTTTTGGGGTGACTCCCTGCGATGCTCGGGTGTTACTCCTGATTCTGAACTCAGGAATTATCTGTGCTCAGGGGACCATACAGGATTCCAGGGATCGAATCTGGGTTGACCAAATTCAAGGCAAATGACCTACCTGCTGTACTATCCTTCTGGCCCTAAGTTATTAGAATTTAGATTTTGAAAATTTGCTTCTTCATATTTTCTTTAAATTCCCCAGTAAAGAAATAGTCTATAACAGAGAGTTATTATAACAGGCATTATTATTCAGGTGTCAACTAATTATGGTTAACCAATGGCCTGGGTTATTGTAAAGTAGGCAGGGTGCAACTTGCATGCAGTGGACCCAGGTTCATCTCCAGGACTGAAAATGATCCCCTGAGTTCACTATAAGTGATTACTTCATGCAGTGATTACTGGATGCATACTTGCTTTGCATGAAGAAGACTCAAGTTCATCTCCAGGACCCCAAATGTTGCCCTGAACCAACCTGGAGTGATTATTGAGGGGCAAAGACAGGAGTAAACCCTAAGCACTTTCACATGTGGCTCAATAATAAAACAAATAAAAATGTCTTAATCATAATATATTCTTCCTGTTTTCTGACTAAAAAGGACACAAATTCTAATATAAAGAAATATGTTCCTGATGGCGGAAACGTATCCACAAAGAAAAACTTATCTAAAAATAGGAACAGGGCTGGAGTGATAGCAAAGTGTGTAGGGCACTTGCCTGGCATGTAGCTGACCTGGGTTCAACGTCATGTATTTTATATGGCCCCTGAAGAACTGTGGGGGTAATTCCCGAGTGCATAGATAGGAGTAACTGCTGAGTATCACCTGAGCCTCCACATTCCTAAACCTCCAATAAAGAGAGAGAAACAAACAACATAATCTTTCTAGGATGCCTCCTAATGCTTTTTTGTTCCCCAGCCATTGTTTAGGGAGAAGAGTTGGTCAGAGGTAGAGACCCTCTTTCCAACACCTCCCTGGACATGAGGGAGGCAAAGAGGCAAGATGAGAAATTGCCTCACTGTTGATTTATCCTATGATTAAAGTCATGTTTGCAAAACGGAAACATGCCAGTTCATGAAAATTATAAGCTAGAAAGATAGTACAGGAGTTAGAGTTCTTGTTTTTAATTCTGTTCACTTACTTTCAAATTGTTGGTGCCATATTAGTTCTCCAGATCACCACTTTAGATTACACTTGAGCACAATGTCAGGAATCACACTTGTATCACACTTATCTTACTTGATCACTTGATCACGAACCGTTATTCATCGATTGCTTTAGCGGGCGCCAGTAACATTTCCATTGGACCTACACGTCCAATGTAGCCCAATGGCATCTGGTGATTCAGGACTATGAAGAGCCTCAAACCGTTCTTCAGGTCTTATCTTACTATTGTTCATCAATTTGCTCAAACGGGCACCAGTAAGTCTCCATTCGCTGGGAATGAGGTCCATTATTGTTACTTTTTTTTGGCATATTGAATACACCATGGTTAGCTTGCCAGGCTCTGCCATGGCTCTGAATTTATCCCAGGGGCCCATTCTGCTGTCAGTCTGGAAGCATTCGTGTCTCCTTCCTTTTCTGTGCTCAGTAGATAATTTGTAACAGGACAGGTCTTCAGGTCCATTGAATACTGTAGAGGCCAGTGGGGTTCATGAAATGATTCAGAATGGGGTTTAGGGCTTAGGTTGGAGTTTAGGTTTATGGACTAATCTGGTCTATTTCTGTTCTTGCATTGACTATCTGAATTTCTGAAATGTGGTTGGTTTCTACTAATTTGATGTACCATGTGCCATGAGAGGATCTGATAGTTACTCTGCCCCTTGTGTCAATGAATCTGGATCACAGCTGACAGCCTCGAATAGTTTGTGAGCAGGTCCAGTGGGCCTCCTGGAATGGACAGTGGTGGTGGAGAGGAACCCCAGCTCCATCTCCATGGAAACCCGGTGAGTAAGACCCTGTACCTGAGCTTGAAATCGGCTTCTCTCTAGGGGTGGCACTCTGACGAGTCAGGCTTGAGATTGGCTTCTCTCTTGGTTGGGGCTCTTACGAACTATGGATGTTAGACATTGAAAATGGCTGCCATTATGGTGTGGGGTTTCCTCTGGCTTCTTCTGAGGCTCTATTGGGATGGTGGGCCAGAATCAGAACACACCCTTCCTCCTGGAAGCCTCATGATCAGCCGAGCATGGGAAGAGCCGGTAGCAGCTCTGCCCCGTATGTCAGTGTCTCTCCTAAAATATCAGGAAAGCTCCTTAAAACCACTAGATGTATGCAAAAATATTTTAAAAGTATATTAGTAATACAAACTTAAATATCTAAAACACTCATATAATTAATTCATTAGACTTACTTTTAATTTTGACTTGATGAAATAAGAAAAAAAAGACATGAGAGACAAGAAGGTAAAACGACCCCCTGTGGTGAAGGTTGAACTTAGAAGAAGTAAAAGTATCTCTAGGTTCTACATTTGGAAATGGCCCCAAGGTGCACAATTTATAACTTAAAAAATAAAGTGCCAGAGCAATAGTACAGGTGTTGGGACACTTGGCTTACACACTGCTGACCTGGGTTCAATCCTCCCATAATACTTAGAGTTCCTCAAGCCTGTCCAGAAGTGATCCCTGAGTACAGAGCAAGGAAGAAGCCAGGACCACCCTTTATGTGGCCAAAAAACAGCAATAACACCAAAAATTATAAAATTAGACTGAGATTTTACACTAGGTAACTAAATTTGTTCCTATACAGCCTATTTTGACCACTTGAAGGAATGAGAGAAAGAGGGAGTGTGAGTGGGGGGAAAACAGAATAAAGGAAAGGGAAGAGAGAGAAAGAAAGCAAGAAGGATAAGAAAGAAGAGAAAACAGAAAATAAATCAATTTTTACTAGAGCGTCCATATTGAAACACTGGAGTAAACACATATATCATGCACCTATTTAACATTGAATCTTAAGATTGTAAACTGGTCCTTAGTGATATGGAAGTATTTAATTAGTGTTTTCATTTTGTCTTTTATGTAACAAAAATTATAGGTAGATGCTCTCTGATTCTCTGTGTTATATTGATGAGAGAATGTCTTAATAGCCTTTAAAAGTTGCCAGGGTGGGGTGCATTGACAAGTAATTAGCATATAATCTTTAGAAGTTCCCAAGAAATATCTAATCTCTTAAACCACATCTTCCAAGTCACTTCTAAAAACAATGAATAGTGCCTTTGAAAGAGTGGTCATTTATCATGACTCTCTAGAGGCCTTTGAAAAAGTTGTTCAAAATGTATGCAAGAAATCTGTGCTATTTCTATGTCTTTTTATAATCTTAAAGATATTTATAAAATATTGTAAAAATATAAGAAAATAGAGGAAATTTAAAATAGTTATCCCATTATTCAGCCACAATAAATTCATCTTTCTTAAAAAGTCCATTTATCTGATTGATTCAGTCTTCTTGTGTTGGTTTTTGTTTTGTCTTCACACAGATCATTAATAAATTAATGCTTAAACTTGTTTTCCATGCAAATCGGGTATGGGAATTGTCTCTTGGCTGATGTTGCAGATGCCTTGAGACAACGTTGGTGATATTATTATGGTTCCATAATTCCTAGAACGTCGGGCATGGGAAAGGACTCCTCCTTATTATAACTGGGTGACTATCTGGGAGATCTTAATTAACTTGATCCTATGTGTTTATGCATAAGTAACAAGGGACAGCCCTGTAGGTTCCTTGAAACAATCTTGCACGCAAAACATATGGGATTTGAGTAGACCTGACACTAAGTATCTTGATTTAAGTAACTTGGAACTTTGTTGACTGGGAAACTGTCTCCAAATCAGAACTTGGCATCCACACAGAACCCCCAAGCCAATGTTCATGTATCCATCCCCTGAGAGAGAAGGGTCTTGGCATGCTCCAATCCTGGAAGCTAAATATGGCTTGAGGAAGCCTATTCAGAGCCAATCTCTAAGTCTCTCCAGCTGAGTGAAGTTTCTCTGAGTGTTCTACCTAAAAAAAATCAGGGTATACACAGACATAAACTAGGAGGTGCAAATATTTATTTTCCTTCCTTGTAGCTCAAGCCCTGACTCAGCAAGCAATGCAGGCAATGATGTAAAAGACAACAGGGTTGTTCTCCATTCTTACTTTTTCAGTATTACTTAGGATGTTCCTAATGTCTTTACCATGGCTTCCACTACCATTTGCTGAACTTATCTGAGGAAGATCAGAACTGTTGTATTATACATTATCAGGGACTCCCACATCTCACTCTGACTGCAATGAGGATTAGTATTTCCTAGTTTGAAATTTGCTATCTACAAGTGAGGTCATGGGCCAGTGGGCTATTCTCTCAAATAACTTTACAATTTCAAGTCCTCTGTATAATAAAAAAGAATATAACAACGTTTTTTTATTCTACTAAATACTCTTTATAAGTATCACAGTAAGGAGAACAATTGTTTTAATAATGTATTATTTGAAGAAAAAGTACATGCATTTTATTGAGTGATGCATTATTTGAGTACTATAATATTCAAGCAAAATTTATGCAAATAAAATTACTTAAGCAGACTTCCAAAAGTATGTGTGTATATGTATATATTTTACTTTATCATACACAGAAGTTTATATTTGACTTTAGACTGTACATAAAGTCAAGCTTCAGGTGATTTTAGGAGGGCTTTCTGCTTTACCAAACAAAATTTGTGTGTAGTGAAGCAAGATGTGAGGACTTGTTCTGAAAAATATATTTTTACTTATATTCTTTAACAAAGAACTTTGTAGTATTTGCAACTTTTAGACTATCAAGGAAATACATAATACACTGGAAATATACTGCCACACATTATGCTGGAAATAGCAATGTAGTTTGAGTCAAGTGGGGAAAATATAGATATTATGACTCTTGAATGACTTATTCAAAAGCATGTACTTCTCATAACAAAATATTTGTTTCTTCACTTTCCAACCCGTCTTCTCAGCGTGAAAGTGCCACACAGAGAACTTATGAGGAATACTAGCTTCACAATTTTTATCAAATGATAAGAATGGATTTGAAAACAACTGAGAGAGAGAGAGAGAGAGAGAGGAGGTAAACAGAGGAAGCTGATAAGGGGATGGGATTCTTGGGAGAAAGATAAAGGAGGCAGAAAGAAAAGACAATGTTAACTTAACCAAAATGCAAGTTATCTAAAATATAGAGAACTGCTAGACATATTCCAAGTAGACTGGAGTTTTTTATGATTTAAAAATGTATTATAGTTAATGTAATATATTTACAATGGTATGGACATCTCTGTCTGTACACACAGTTACCTCACCCCATCATCCCCAAAGTGCCAAGACCTCCCACTCATACATCTTTGTTGCCTCCTGTCTGCAAACTTCCCTCCTACTCTTATAGACTAGCTTATTTTTACAGTTCTTTCAAACACAGATATCCTAAGCTATGCTTTTGATTTTTAAGGGGCAATTGATATTTTTCTAGGAAAGTATGTATTAATTCTGTTTTTATAATTTCCTATGGTATAGCATTGCGAACAATAATAGGTTTCACAGACTTAATGAAATGAGCCATGGTCCTTAGCCACTTGACCCTGCCTGCCTCTGTGAGCAAGAAGCTCAGAATACAAACTTGTACTTACCATACCACCTGCAAGCATAACAGCATTTCCCTCTGAAGCAGAAGAGTGAGGTGGAAGTATTATTCTTCTCTGTATCTGTTTACAAGGTATTAGCTGCATGCTTATTCCTGGGATCTTCAGGCCAGCCTTTGGTGCTTGCCTTGTCATATTCATTCTTACGGAAATGCGTGGCTCAGCTTAGTATCTGGTCACTTGACCCAGCTGACACTTCCTCCTTCCACAGTAACTAAAACCTCCTCAGTTAAATTTGGTTTGCAATGAAATTATTTTCATTGCCCCTTCCAGAGGATAAATTTCCATGCTGCTGAGTCCTTCGATTCCTCCAACAGGCTTGTTTGCAATAATGGCTGAGATAGTGAAATTTTACATAAGTCTTGTTTTTACTCCATTTTCCCTCATTCTGCTAGAGAGTGTAGAGGAGTAGAATTGAGAAATAAATGGATATGTTTTTGCTTTGCTTTTATATATTTTCCATAATAGCCTCATCTCGCATTTATGATTGTCACCCAGAGGCCGCATTTAAATTTGTGCACAGAATACACAGGCTCCTGGTCAATGGGGTTTCTTGAGACAGCTATCACTTTGAGAGGTGACAAAATATTTTATCAAGGCCAGAGCGATAGCACAGTGGGGAGGGCATTTGCCTTGCACACGGCCTACCAGGGTTCCATCACCCGCATCCCATATGGTCCCCGAGTACAGCCAGGAGGTAATTCGTGAGCGAAGAGCCAGGAGTAACCCCTGAGCATTGCGGGGTGTGATCCAAAGAGAAAAAAAAAAGGAATCTTCTATCAACCGGCAGGAAAATTTTGCATGCCACGTGCGATGAGGGTTTTCTCCCTAAATTTCAATGAGTGATGCCAATGTTTTTGTAAAAAGGCAGTAAAATGCTTACGTGCCAGGACATGGTGGCAGAGGGCACAACCAAATTCAAGTGGAATGACATTTTTCTTTTAACTTGATTCTTATCTTTTACCTGGAAAGATGAGACAACACCGTAAATTATCATGGCAATCAAGTGTAAGGAGTTGCTCCTAGCTTTCTAGTCCAATAATGCAAGTTCATAAATATAAAAGAAAAGATATATTCAATTTTATGTTCATTTCAGCACCATTTACAGTAACCAAGATTTGTAAATGACCCTATGGGAAAAAAATCAAGTGATGGGTGGATTTGGATATTTATATACTTAATGGAATGCTGCTTAGCTATTGCAAAGAACAAGACATTGATCTTTGCTACATCATGGAAAGAAATGAAGGAAGTTATACTCTGTGAAATAATTCAGAAAGTCAAAGACAACTACCAAGTAATCTCACTCACATGTGGAATATAAAGAAACAAAACAATCGGTAGACTAAATGAAGAAACAAAACAAATGGGAGTTCCAGAGTGACCCCTTGGGATCAGTGTACATGATCCACTTAATCTTTACTCAGTACTGCTAGGAATGCCCCAACAGAAAAAGCATAGTATATTTATGTTTACACTTCCCCTAAAAGTCACCTCTTTGGGCTAATTTCCTCATCTTTTATCTTTGAAGAAGGAATTGTTTTGCTTATATTGCTTTTTCCTGATAGTCTTTCTAACTAATTCCCCCATTGTCTTCCCAATCCTGTGCTTTAGTTAAACTACTTAGAATTCTCTCTGAATCCCAGGTCGGTGAGTTATACATGCTATTAATAAAATTTTCTTCACTTTTCTCTTATTGATCTGCTTGGTGCTTGTTTGATTATTTCTCCAGCCTCTGAAGAATTTAGATGATTTCTTTTGTGCCCCTGACACAGAAAAATGATTTCTAGAGATCCGTTTTGTAAAATTTCAACCATAATTAAAAAAAAAACTGTGCTAGAATCTTAAAACATTGAGACAATATATTGTTAAGCATTAACAATAAACAAAACATTTTAACAAGATAAATCAAAATATAATGCCAAAGGTTACAAAAGCATGTTTGCATTATCCTCTATCTCAACTATATAGCTTCATAGGCTAGTTAGGTTCTCTCTTCTGAGTCTTTGATTTGATGAAGTAATACAAAAATCATATAAAGAAAAGCAAAAGAACAAGAAAACAGTTCATTAACTTTTCATTTGTAGTTTCTCCAGTTTAGAAACTAGGTTTGATAATTTGAGAAAGATCCTATTATGACAGGTATGAAAAGTATGGCAATATTATTCTCTCCACACTTAACCTTAAAAATAATCTTCTAATAACTATGTGCAAAGATGTTCTTAATACTTTATTGTAAAGAACTTATAGTTTTTTGAAATTTATATACCTTTGATGGACTTACAGAAATCCCAACTGCAATTTGGCTGGTTCTAACATCCTTGACTGGGTTGTGTTCCTCTCTCTCTTGATCTGTTTGGGTTGACCCTGCTTTAAGCAGAAATCTGTACTAAAGAACATTTTTGGGGGTTTAGGGCAGATTTTTATTATTGAACATGAACCCACAGAAAGGTATTACACAAGATTTATTTTTATTCTTGCATCCATAACTGCTTTGTTGTTTCTAGATCTCCTTTGTGGTTGTGTTCTAGTCTCTGAGTTACATAACCAAAATAACCACAAAGTATTTTATTTTAGGGGCTAAGAAATTTTATTTTGTTCTAAATCTGTTCATTTTTGCTTCTTTCTCCTCCCTGAGATCTGCCTATAGATATCGGAGAAGTTGTCACTAGAACCCTTACACAACTTTCTTAGGTTTGTCCTCTGCCGATTCACATGATTCCTTCAAGCCTGGAAGTTTATTCTCAAATTTGAAGATTAATCAATTTGAAAAGTAAAATTTTCCTTTAGATTTTGGTCCTTCAGGCTTTCTTCCCTAAAGATAGAAATAGCCAACCTTGAGTAGAATAGTACAAACCTATAAAATATACAAAAACTTATAAGATAAGAATACATTATATAGTAATATATAGATAATAATTAACATATGAAAGTATATACAGATTAGATATAAATGTATCCATGCATGTTTTTTTCAGATCATTAATTGTAAGCTGAGTTTGAACTAAAAATCTAAACATACTTTGATTCTCTTTAATTTTAAAACAATTGTTTGAAGGGGAGTTTCCAAGCAGTGCTTATGGGGTGAAATTTATTGATTTATAGCCAACCAATACAGTAGTTCAACTGAGGACCTGCGGCAGGAGATACAGGAAACTGGGTAGGAAGTTTGCCTTGCACACTGCAGAGCTGGGTTCAACACCTGGCACTCCATATGGTCTTCTGAACCAACCATGAGTGTGGACTCGAAAACAAAACAGGAGTGAACCATGAGTATCATTTGAGGTGTAGCTCCAGAACAAAAATCAAACCAAGACCCATGAGGACCTGATTACTATGTGGTACTGAAGATTAAATCGGGTTTGGCACCATTCAAGGCATGTGCCTTAACTCCAGTGCTATTTTATCAGCAAAAAGCAGACTTTATTTGCCAAACATATTCATATACCTAGAATAATTGTCTTTTATCACCATTGCTGTTATTATTTTGCATTTGAGGTTATCTTTTGCTTTAGGTGACCTTACTGAGCGCACACACTAACAGGAGTTCCTAAGAATCAAAAGGAACTTGACATTGTTGTTAGCTTATTACCCTCAGTTGCTCTTTTATCCATCTCTTCTCTAGTTATATTAATTATTATCTATAAGATAAGGTGATTTCCAAGTGTTATCTAGTGTGCATATTCTGGTTTTGGAACAATGACTTTGAATAGTTCCATTTGTGGAACGGTGTTTTGATGTTTCAGAAGAAGGGAAGGTCATGAGCAAAGGCAAAGACCATATTTTCTCTTAGAAATGCTTTTCTTTCCAGGAAACAGCAAACTATAAACTGGGCTTGGAAAAGAAATGCTCTCAAAAAATGACAATGACAGCTCCAGCTTTAATTCACTCCTCTGACTCTGACAATAAAGTGACAAATGAAATCAGTGACTGTCCTGGAATAGCTATTGCTTCAGTGGTTAAAGAATGTGGCCCTATACACTGACACTCACATGCATCATTGGACAAAGTTGTTATTTAGCCATTATTGAACTTTGTATTTAGATATGAAATACTTGATCAAAACATCCAGTCAATTGCAAGTGATGGTATTAACCATGTAACTTAACTATGGTGGCCACATATATGGCGAGAGTGGTAAGGAGATCAGAAAACTCTCCTGGCCCAAATGTATTCGAACGTGTAATATCAAAAACTGTCTGCTAGCTTTAGGCTTGCAGAGAAGCACCACCTGCAATTTTTTACAGCAATATTAAAATACAAGGAGAAACAAACCAGAATGTTTATAAACTTTCATCAGATACCTTCACGATATCATTTTATCTTAATAGATAAATTATACTTTCCCACAAGTGGATAAACAAAGGCAGTAAGAGATTATGTAACAAAAGTTGCAATCTTAGAGTGAATCAGAGTGATGAGTCTATTATAAAATCAATGTTTACAAACAAAATTTTATTCTTATACCAGCAAGTTGCCTACCTAAAGGACCTAAACATTCTCTGAATATTGGGGATATATATATATATATATATATATATTTATATCTATCTATCTATCTATCTATCTATCTATCTATCTACTATCTATCTATCTATCTATCTATCTATTTTCACTATCTATCTATCTATCTATCTATCTATCTATCTATCTATCTATCTATTATCTATCTATTATCTATCTATCTACAACTCCATTATATTATTATTATTATTCCTATCATATGCATTATATTGCCACCCAGCCAGGTGACAGTGGCAAAGGACCAGATCCAGACAAACTGCAAACTTCAACCTGAGTATATAAAATCAATTTTGTTTTATAGGATGTGTTGGAGACCATATACCTAATGGTGAAAAGGAAACACTAAAGTGACTAGTTGCTGTGGTATCACTTGTATCGCTTGTCTTCCCATTGATCATCAATTTGCTCTTGCTGGTGCCAGTAACTCTCTCAATTTGTTGGGAATGAGTTTCATTTTTGTTACTGTTTTTGGCATATCGAATGCACCATGGTTAGCTTGCCAGGCTCTGTTATAGCTCTAGGTTCATCGCTGGGGCCCAGTACTATTTCTTAAAGTTAGCATTTGGTAGAAGATGGTGGTATGGTGTTGGCTCTGCTTCTCGATGCCTCAAATCCAGGTTAATCTCCATACGTGGGAGTAGCTACGTATTGCCGGTAGGCGTTTAGCAGGGATGTGTTTGCTTCCAAACAACAAGCGGCTCCTGATTATAAAACTCATGAGTAGAGGGAGACTTGTGAAGGCTTGGAGAAATATTTAACTGGCTTGGTGTTGATCTTGGGTACAGTGACATGCCATCTCGAAACCCCCTTCTCTACATTTCAAAGGCCTTCCCTCCGGCTCAAAACATTAGCACAGTAGGCCTAGGTGAGATGGGGAGGGGCTCCTGGGCATTGGACCCTCCCTGCTTTCCATAACATGGGAGGAAGGGTCTGAGTTGCGGGGGTTCTCCGGGCTCTCGGTGGGTCTCGCCTGTGGCGTTTTCCTGGAGGTTTCACCGTGGTGGTCGCCATCTGGCCTACCGTGGCTGGGGTTCTGCCTGGATCCTCACGGGTTTTCCTTTGCTGTTGTATGCCTGAACCTGTAATAAGTAAAGTCTTTAAAACCTCATCGGATCTGGTGTTCATCCATCCGGAGGGTAGGGGAAGTCGCTCGGCGCGGGCGCTGGAACTTAGCAAGATGAATTGTTTATTTTTTTTTATATTTTTATTTTTGCTTTTTTGGGGTCACACCTGGCAATGCTCAGGAGTTACTCCTGGTTCTGCACTCAGGAATTACCCCTGGCAGTGCTCGGGGACCATATGGGATGCCCGGGATCAAACCAGGGTCCACTGAGAGCAAGGCAAATGCCTTACCCGCTGTGCTATAGCTCCGGCCCCAGCTAGATGAATTGTTTAAAACTTGCAAAAACTACTTGTAACTTTTTACTACAAAAGGACGTTAAGATATGGTTCCTCCTTTCATATTCTTATAATTCTACTTTTTTTATACTCATTCACAGCTTTCAATTTACATCTCTGTTGGCAAACCAGATGGTGAATGTTTAGATGTTGGTGAAGGGTCTTTGAAACTGTGGTGCAGTGAGTTAACAATATTGTAATTCTAACTCTATTGTAATTATGTACCTAAACTATAATAATAATCAATTAATTTAATAAATTAATTTAAAAAATAAATTCATATAAGTAAATGTATGAAAATTATTAATTAATATAAGTAAAAAGTAATAAAACAATATTGTGTCCATAAGTCTGTTTTTTGCCAATAATATTTTAATAGAAAATATGCCATAAATGTATAAACCAAAGTTATTTTCTGGTAAATATGATTACATAATTCTTGTTAATATCAAAGACTTCTGTTTGGTGCCAGAGCAGTACTACAGTGGAAAGGGTGTTTGCTTCACACACAGCTGACCAGAGACTGATTCCCTGAGTAAGCCCGGTGAACTATAGGGACTAAACCCCACAAGTAACGACTATATTTCTTGAACCGTGGTAATAAATTCACTGGTTTAGTGTGCTAAATCACAGGAGTGTGTTTCAAGGCTACATTGCATAGGATTTAATAGATTGAAGAATTAAAATATAGAAAAAATTGTTATTTGAATTATATTTATTATATATTTATGTATTCAATAATTTATTTACTTTTGGATTCAATTATATTTGCCAAGTTTGCAAAAACCCATCAGTCCATTAAAAATAATGAAAAAAAAAAACTAAAACAGGGAGTAGGTGTGATAATCATTATCTGAGGGCATGAGATATAAAGTCCTCCCTTACAACTGAATTAGTTTAGATGTGCTGATCTAGCCCTAGGCTAAATAAAATAATAAGAATCATGAATTTCTTCTGTGTTTCTGTATCTTTACCTTCCCATCGACATAGCCTCTATTTGCTGAAAATTTATTGCGGCCAACATTTTTTCCCAACTAATTTAAAGTTCAACACCTCAACCAGATAGCTACTATTTTCATCACCATTCTAAAGATAAGAATACTCAGGATAATTTAGGATTCTAAATTACTATAGAGGGTAACTTCTCCAAGACACTCTTCCAGTCAACACAGCCAACGTGATTGTCTCCATGTGTATAATGTCAGTGGAAAAATATCCATGACTGACAGGCTCTTGCCCATGGGCATAATAGGAATCTTATAACAAGTTTGAGACACTTGATTTGCTTTTAGTTTCTCCAAACCAAGAAGGAAGACTCCAGTGAAAAGTCACTGACTGACAAGGCACCAAGCAGTGGTCCTACAACAGCAGGTGCTGCAAAGAACATTGTTGCTTTGTTGTGTTATTCCCCCCCCTTATATTTAGGGGTCCAAGCAAAGTTCAGGGGCTACTTCTGATTTAGTTCTCAGGATATTTTCTTGGCAGTGCTGTGTTGGAAATGGGGTAAGGGCAAAGGGAGGTATATTGTGTACAGATCAAAGCTGACCACCAGCATGCAAAGCAACACTCCAATTCATTTAGCTAATTCCCTAACCGTGGTATGTTACAGTACTCTGTGTTACAGCCCAAGACCACACTGTCTCAGCTTTGTGCTCTATCCATGAAGTCTCTGATTCTCTTACCACCTACATAAAGTCATTGCCAGGAAGCAAAGGCACTGATACAATGTCCAGGAATTTTTATTCTGAGAAAATGATTCCTTCTCATTATAAAATGAAATAGTTCCAGATTCTTCATTCACTTAAATGGAACAAACATCTCTAAATGCAGCAGTTATGTGTACCTAGGTTGAGAACTCAACGTGATGAACGACTTAGCACCTGAGTTGCACAGGAGGAAGAGAGCAGCATGGAACACCTTCAAGAGCATCGAAGAAATAGCTAAAAGTAAAAAGAACCTTTTTCCCTGAATTAGCATATGCCTCAGAGATGTAGGCCCTGCGAAAGCAGGGTGAGAATGCTATTCGAATCTCCCAAAGAGTAATCAAAAGAGCTATGTTTGGAATATCATGCCTCACTCTAGTTAGAGAAGGAATCCGGAGTTTCAACCTCCATAGATGATTGAAATCAGGTTCTGGTTTGCCAACGTGTCAAAAAACAGATGGGCTGGACATGTAATGTGATTTGGAGATGACTGCTGGACTAGAGCCATTACTGACTGGATCCCACAGGATGTCAAAAGATCACATGACCGCCCAGGTACAAGATGGTCAGACTTCTTCTTCAAGACCCTGAACAAAAGGTTTGACCCCTTTGTATTCCTGGAGCAAGTAGATGCCCTTAGGCTACACTGGCATGTGACAGGGACAAATTTAAACATTACTGGTACCTGCTCGAGCAAATCGATGAATAACTGGATATCAAGCGATCAAGAATGATTTCTCCACAAGAAAACAATATTTGAATGAAGAAAAATTCTAAATGTAAGAGACATTATTTGGTATGCATCTACTAGAAAAGCTAAGATTGAATATGATATAACCTCAGCAGGATGAGTCTCTGTTATGCTAAGTAGAGAGGTTTCACTTAAAACCTATTGCAATCTTGTGTAAATATAAAGCGACTACAGCAACTTTAGTGTGCAATATAATCTGTACAATATCCCGTTATTCATCGATTTGCTCGAGCCGGCACCAGTAACATTTCATTTGACCCTCTCACGTGCCAGGGCAGCCCAATGGCATCTGCTTCTTAGTGCTGCCGTATTAAGGTCTCTTTCAGGGCCAGGAAGATAGACATTTTTATTACTGGTTTTGGCATATCAAATATGCATCGACAGTTTGCCAGGCTCTGCCATGTGGGCGGTATACTCTCAGTAGCTTGCCAGACTCTCTGTATTCATATTCATATATGATACAGATTCATATATACATACATATATACATATATATGTACACACACATAAACACACAGGTGTTTGGCGTTCTTGAGAAAGCCCAAAATCCTAAAATGTGGGCAACACTCCCTGGGGTCACCCCCGCTTCATGTGTGGATATCTGTGGGAAACTGGGCGACAATCAAAGTGTCTGAATTATACATATAAGCCGGAGCAATAGTACAAAGGGTAGGGCATCTGCCTTACACACGGCCAACCCAGGTTCAATCCCTGGCATCACATATGTTCCCTGAGAACCACCAAAAGTAATTCCTGAGTGCAGAGCCAGAAATTAGCCCTGAACATGGCCAGCTGTGACCCAAAAAATGAAAGAAAAAGAAAAAAGAAAGAAAACGGTCTCAGGTATGAAAGCTCAGTGACTCTCTGATCTTTTTAATGGGGGGGGTGAGGAAGTTGTCATACCCACAGATGTTTCAGAACTGCTCCCAGCTCTATTTAAATGACTTATTTGGGGGGGTTTTGGAAGCCACATCCAGCAGTGCTCAGACTTGATGCTGACTCTGAGCTCACAGATCACTCCTGGAGGGTTCAGGGACGATATGGCATGACAGGGACCTAATCTGGACTAGTCATGTACAAGGCCAGTGCCCTACCTGCTATGTTCTCTCTCTCTCTCTCTCTCTCTCTCTCTCTCTCTCTCTCTCTTGCTCACTTGCTCGCTCACTCTGTCACTCTCACTCTCGCTCTCCCTCTCTGACTCAGACACTGAGTATTTCTTCAGTGGGTGAATGAATGAAACAATTTCCAGCTGAGCTCTGGATCTGAATGACCAGCTGGCTTCTTTAAAGTCTTCACTCACTCACCCACATTCCTCAGAGAGTCTATATAATTTAGCAAAGGGTGCTAAGCAGACAAGTCCTTGAAAACACCCCAAAGTTTCCAGCTCTGCTTTGACAGTCACACCTAAGCAGCCCCCGGGCAGCTGCCTGCCACAGATCTGCAACTCCAGATAACCCATCACTGCTTCCAGCACAAGCCCCTCATGACCCTTTCCTCCTCACCACACACAAATACATGCAGCCCCTTGGAACAACATCACTAAGAAAGCTTATGGGGTCTTAGGCAGGAGAGACAGTACAGGGATCGATGGCACTTTCCTTGCATGCAGTCAACTCCGGTCAATTCCGAGCACTCCACAAGGGTTCACAGGGAACCACCAGGAGTGATCCCTGACACATCTCAGAGCCAGCCACGGCCCCTGAGAACTGTTGGGTGTGGCTCCAGAGCAAAGAAACAGATCCGGATCCTGCTCGTGTGCGTCTCCCTACTAGCTCACCTGTAGGCAGAGACTGGGCTGGGAAGGAGGTTTCTCCTGGGCTGTTTCCAACACTCTGCAGGACTCTCCCCAAATACTATACTTCTCCTCTTGTGCACATGGAAGACCAGCCACACTCCATGTGGGTCCTCCCTTCCTACCTACCTACCTACACACACACACACACACACACACACACACATACACATACACACCCTCCCACACACACCACACACACCATACACACACATCCTCCCACACACACACACCACACACACTACACACCGCACAGACACGAGCATAATGTGACCAGTTCTCCCATCAAGAGACAGAATCTCAGGGGTGATAGCACAGTGGGTTGGGAGTTTTTACGCAGCTAACCAGGGTTTGATTCCCCAACATCCCAGATTATCTCCTGAACCCACCAAATAAATGAAGAGCCATGAGTAAGCTATGAGGACAGTGGCTGTGGGCCAAAGGCAAAACAAATAAACAAGATTATCATCATCATCATCATCATCATCTCTCACACATGGGGCAGAGCTGTTCCTTGCTCTCCCTGTGCAAAGCCGTTCATGAGGCAGTCGGGAGGCATGGCGGGTTCTAGCCCTGGCCCACCACCTCGGCAGAGCCTCACAACAAGCCAGACCACCGCTCCTCACTCCACGGGCGCCGCCATTTTCCACTTCTGGACTTCCCTCTCGTCAGAACTCCACCCAGCAGACCAGCCCATCACAGCCCGGCTCGCTCGGCCGCTTGATGTTCATCAATAAATGCTTTATTTGGAGGTGTTTAAAAGAGTTTGCCTCCCGCTCGACAAGCCTGGCAAGCTTCTCGTGTTGTATATGATATGCCAAATTCCAGTAACAATTATATTAGGTCATTCCCATGACCTAATATAATATTTTGAGGCTCTTTATGTTCCTGTAGCAAGCCAATGCCCCTGGCTCTACTGGCATGAGACAGGACATATGGAGATATTACTGGTGCCCGCTCTAGCAAATAGATGATCAACGGGAAGATCGTGATCATGATCGTGATCATCATCATCATCATCATCATCATCATCTTCATCATCATCATCATTCTTGGGGATAGAGTAATAGTGCAGCAGGTCAAGAGCTTACCTTGTTGCCAGGTTCAATCCCTGGCATCCTCTATGGTTTTCTGAGCACTGCCAATAGTGATTTCTGAGTGCAGTGTCAGGAGTAACCCCTGAGGAGGTATGGTCCCGAAATAAAAACAAGCAAACAAAAACCAAGAAGCAGAATCCTGGGCAAGGCAGATGCCTCCAAGGGCTCAGGCCCCCCAAACCATACCCTAAAATAACAAATAAGGCAGAGTCATTTGATCTAGCGCAGTAATGTTCTCTGATCAAGCAGCAGATGGACTTTCTGCATAAGAAGTCAGGACCCCGGTCTCCGGAGTCTGGGAATCCATTTTTACCAATTGCCTTGGGTAGGAGAAGTCACGTGGTACTCTCACAAGGGAGGCCCTGCAGGGCCAACCTGACTGTCCAGACATATGAGAGGTGCTTTTCCATGCACCAGGTAGACACCATTATTAGTAATTAATAATTATTAGTGATTGGTAAGTTACTAATTATTAGTGATTAGTAATCTGTAATTACTAATAATTACTCCACAGCTCGTCAGAGCTCCACCCAGCAGAAGAGCTGATCACAGCCCTGCTCGTCAGAGTCCTACCATATAGCAGTCTATTTCAAGCCCAGGTATTCCTAATCCAGAGACTCAGATACCCGGAGCAGAGCTGCTACCAGCTCTCCCCTTGCCCAGCTGATCATGAGGCACCCAGGAGGGAAAATGGGTTCTAGCCCTGGCTGGCAATTCCAGCAGAGCCTTGCAAGAAGCCAAAGGAACCCCTACACCATGAGGGACACCATTTTCAACATCAGGACTCCACAGCTCATCAGAACTCCACCCTGCAGAAAAGCTGATCTTTCCCTGTCTTACGCAGCCGTGTGGTTCATCAAGAAATGCACGGATGAGAGATTACTACAAGAGTATCCCACTTGAATGGCAGAGCCTGGCAAGTTACCTGTGTCGTATTTGATAAGCCAAAAATCAGTAACAATCATAGACCTCATTTCCACTACCTGAAGGAATAGTTTGAGGCTTTTCATGTTCCTGGAGCGAGCAGATGCCCTTGGGCTACCCTAGCATGCGACAGGACGTATGGAGGGAGATGTTACTGGTGCCCGCTCAAGCAAATCGATGAACAATGGGAAGATAAGTGACAAGTGATACAAGTGAACAGTAATTATTGTGTTTGGTAAATCACTTAGAGGATTTAGATGACCAGTGCAAGAGCAATTCAGAATCAGAATAACTCAGAACTTGTCAGAGATTAAGGAGAATCTATCTGTTTTCTAAACTTTAATCATTTTATAATTTGTTTTGAAGAAAATAACTTGTTGCATTATATATCTTCTCTTCTTTAATGAATTTTGAACATCAATTCCAAAAAAGGTAGACCTCAAGATGTCATATTTATTACCATGAACACGTTAATATTATTATTATCATTTTGATGCCTAACTACTCTGTAGTGATGCTGCCTTTTTCAACTCCTTATATGACAGTTTCTATATTTTCTTTTTTATTTTACACTAACTAAATTCTTATTAACTTAAGTGATCTTTAAAAATCTGAACATTGGATCATTGTATTTTAATTGTATTGATTTTTACTCATTACATGTTCCTTCTTTCTTTAGGTTTATTGATCATTCTTATGCTTCATTAGGTTGAAACTTAAGTTCTGGTCCAAAATGATTTTTCTTTTTTTTTTGTACTATAAACATATAACACTATTTGATTGCATCCCATATATTAAAAATGTATTTTTCTACTCATTCAATTTGAACTATCTTCTAATTTCCCTTGTGACTTCATTTTTGAAATGTGTTTGATTTTGGAATATGTTGCTTATATTACAAGTGTTTGGAGAGTATTTATTTATTTATTTTTTTAGTTTTTTAGCAATTTGTAGTTCAGTGTCATAATATCAGAAAACGCACTATAAGATTTCAATTATTTTCATTATAATATTTAAATAATTTAAAAATACATTATAAGTATATAAATTATAGATATGTGTTTTATAAGTACATTATAATATATTTAATTAAAATATATCAATACATTTTATTAATAATTCATGGGCACTTAAAATACGTTACTTATATTTTTACTGGATATAATGTATTTAAATGACATTGAATCCCTTTTGTTAGTAATGTTATTTAGTACTATAAATGTAGAAATTATTTTTTGAATAGCTGTTTTATGCAGGCATTGGTTTTCCCAAACAATACTCAGGAGAAGGGGCTGGAGCTATAGTCCAGCAGGTAGGGAGTTTGCCTTGCACGCGGCCAGCCCATGCCAGCCCAGGTTGGATCCCCGGCATCCTATATGGTCCCCTGAGCACCACCAGAAATAATTCCTGAGTGCAGAGCCAGGAGAAACCCCTGAGCATTGCCACGTGTGACCCCAAAAAAGGGTAAAAAATACTCAGGAGAATGCAAGGTCCCTCATGGTGGTTCTAAACAATTGGGCAAGCAGTTAAATGTAAGGGCCCAAGCACACAATTCTCCTTAGTTCTAGGGATTGCCTAAGGGTCATCCAGGTGATACTTTAGGGCTCCGTGGCTTAAACCTACTGATGGTTTGGAGATCTTGTGTGACAAGAATTTTAACCTTTACTAGAAGACACCCTCAGATGTTTGAGGGCTATCTTATCTCCCAATCCCTGTATTGTATTAGTAATTGCCAAGAGAAGGATGTATTGAAATATTAAGTTTAACTGCGAATTATTTTACTCCCCTCTCAGTTCTATAAGATTTTCCTTCAGTACCTTGAAGTATTGGAATTTGGTACATATGCACATTAAGTTATCAAAAACTCCTTGGTAGATTGAATCTTTAATCAATTAGCATCACTCTTTCTTCCTAATAATTCCATTGATTCTTTTTTTTTTTTTTGCCTTTTTGGGTCACACCCGACAATGCTCAGGGGCTACTCCTGGCTCTGCACTCAGGAATTACTCCTGGCGGTCGGGGGACCATATGGGATGCCGGGATCGAACCCAGGCCGGCAGAGGCCAGCCGCGTGCAAGGCAACGCCCTACACACTGGGCTATCGCTCCAGCCCTAATTCCACTGATTCTTAAATCACTGTTTTATATTAAGTATTCACTTAGTATTATTTTTATGAGAACTGCATTGGTAATTATTTTTCCATAATTTTTATTTACTGTGGGGATAAACTTTATTTAGAGAAAAGAAAAAATTGCAAAACACTCCCACAGGCATATGGAGTAGGGAACCAATCGTGAATTGATTTTAACCAATTGTTATTTTATTTGAAGGGGTAAAATGCACACTAAATATTCTTGATTATTTGGATAAGTACCATTTATGTTGTATTATTTTTGAATGGTAGATGTTAGAACTATTTTATTGCTTTTTCTACCTCCCCCTCCTTTTATTTTACTAATTATTTTATTTTGCTTTCTAATTAATATACTGTGACTATTTTGGGTTTTTTTTTATGTATGTTGAGTTGCTTTCCTATATCATTTTGTATTTTGATTTAGTCTTTTCTTAGGATTAAAGGATGAATTATTAGTATTAAAGTATACATGAGTAATAATTAGTATCTACTAGAATTAATATTTTTCCATTTAAAATAAATCTACAATGCTTGCCATGTCAGGTTCTTTGATTTTTTTGTCTTCTTTCTGCAATGTTTAGACATATTGCATCTGTTTACATTGATACACTTATTTTTAGCGCATTGCTTAAACATTTTAGTTGTCGTATTAAAAAACTTAGGAAAAGAGAAATAAGTCAGTCTACACTGTTCTTCTATATGCTCTGCTCCTTCAATACTAATGTTCTCAGGTTCACAGGGATCATTTCCCACCCACTGGAAAAAAATCTTTAGAAAAAACCTTCTTTTTATTTTTTTTGGAGACACAGTTTGACAAGACCAAACCTACTGATGCTTTCACCGTTGTGAATCTAAATGATGAATGTTTGGGTTCAGGGAGCATTTCAACCTCATCCCTTAGGACATATTCTCTGAATACAAAACACTTGTTGCTGTTTTACTTCATTATTTTATAAATACTATTTCATTGACTACTGTATCAATAGCTTCTAAATAAAAATTCACAGTTACTTTAACAGTGTCTTGATGTTCTAACTTTGGAGCACAGCTACTGTTCTTCCCTCCATCAAAGACTGTTCATCTCTATCAGGAGAAGGCAGGCTTCGATAGAGCACACAGCTTCGAAAAGACATTCACTGAGGTTGAGAGAGGAAGGGGACACCCACCTCGCCACCAGATCAGCTGAGGCATCGTGATGATCAGTGGGGCAATGGATGTCACAGTCAGATTGCTTTCACATCCCATTTGAAATACTGTCTGCATTACAAAACATTGCTTTTCTCTGCCTTCACAACTTCCTTTATCCTCAGTATTCTGTGCTTTGTGGACATCAATGTCTCTGGATTTACCCTGTTTGAATCAGATAAATTGTTCTGCCTCTATCAAATATGGAGAGATTTTAATTATTGTGTTTTCAAATGTGTCTTATTCTTTAGACTCTATTTCTGACTTTCTGGCACTTTAATAATTTGAGTATAAGAATTTTTAATATTGTCCGACTGCTCACTAATATCTATTCATCTCCCCAATCTCTCTGTTTTAAAATTAATTGTTTTAATTTTTTCTTTTTCTATTTCATTTGATCTTGACAAAAAAGAATTCTTCTGTCATCTCTATTAACTATTGTTTTCCTGTGAATATTTTCCTTTGCTGTATTTTTCAGTTATGTAATTTAATTTAGTTCTTTATGCCACTTATTTTTACTAACACAGGTATTTTTGTTAAAATAAGGAATCCTTGCTTCTAAAAGCATCATTATTACTATATATGTAAATTACAATGATTTATCCATAACCATCACATTATATCACTGATGAAGTATTTTTCTATTAATTTCTGTATCTGGATTGTAGCTGGATTGTTTTTGCCCTTTATATATTTTCTCTCATGAGTTAAGATTTTTCTCATTCTTTGTATGCCAACTATTTTAATTGCTAACTAAATACACAATATTATATTATGATAATATAGGTCTTATTTTAATCCTAACACAAGTTATTTTTTCCTCTATTTGTTTTGGTTTAGCTTTTTATTAGGTTCCATTATATCAAGATGCAAGTTCTCATTTGACTTTAAATAATGTTCCAATATCAGTTCAACTGTGTTATAAATATTTTTGGTTACTCTATTATAATATTCATAATAAATTCCTAGTGGTCAACCTCAGATATGGGTGAAAATATATTCTGCACCTCAATTCTCAAAATCTGTGTGTTGTAAGCTATTTATAGTTAAATTCCCAGATGAACATCTTAGAGATTACTCATTTTATACACAACATTATGTGATTCATTTCTGGATCTTCCCTTCACTGCATTCTTCTTGAAATTTTCTGGTTCCTGGGTATTTATTTCCAGCTCTACAGTTAGAAATCAGGGTTTTAATTTACTTGCTCTACCATGAATTTCCAGAACCTATAAAAGCATTTAAATTTAAATAGCAAATTGACAGGGCGAAATTAAAAAAAAAACTATAGTCTATGCTCTAGAATTATACATACTCTCAGGAAATAAAAAAATCATGCTCTGAGTTTTAAATCGTGGCTCACAATTATTGAGGGAAATTATAACAAAAATAATCATTGTAACAAAGTAATGCCAACTTGGCTATTTCCCTTTTATGCTTTTCTAAGAATTTTTCAAGTTCTCAAGTCAAAAGTAAGATCTTATATTGAAATTATTAGTTTCAAACTGCCTCTGAGATTAGGCAGAATACTGATAATCATGAACTGCTCAGTGTTATTTTCAGTTTCAGTTGGTTTCCTCAACTGGTAAGGGACCATTTGCATTGCAAAGCTCATATCATAGTTCAAGAAATAGATCTAGGATTGATAATTACATTCAATAGAGATAGCATGGCATCAGTTTACTCCAATTCCCCAGAACTGTAACCTACCAATTAAAGTGTAATAAATAAAAAATAAATAGTGATGACAAAGACAGGATTAGTGGCAAACTGTGATAATGTTACTTGGTAGGGACTGAGAAAGGAGGAAAGGACCACAGACAAGGAAGCAGGTTGCCTTTTGAAACTGGCAAATTCATGGGACTGGATTATTTTTTAAGAACTATAAATTGAACTGGTCCTGTTGATACCTGCACCTCTGTGTAGTAGGATTGATGATGTCCAAAACTAATTTTTAGAGGTTGAGCATATCCAATTGTGACTGTGGGGCCAAGAGCGTGACAACAAATACAGTGAATATCGACTAACAAAAGCAGTCAATGAACAAATATTAAGAAATTTGTCAGTTTTTCAAATAAATTAGCCAACATGAATTGAAAAAATGGGAGAGGATTGCAAGATTTGAGGCAAATAAGAATACTAAGACCACATCTGGATTCTGAGTCATAATACAATAAAGTTTGGATGTATGTTTTCTACTCAAATGGCAAGAGCTTTAAACAATAAGATGTTTGATTGGAATAAGTATTCATTTGGTCTGGGCCACGGCGGCGGCAGGTTCTGGGGTGGCTACGCCGCAGAAGATGGCAGTGAATGTCTACTCAACGGCAGCACCAGTGACAATCTGAGCCGACATGACATGCTGGCCTGGATCAATGAGTCTCTGCAGTTGAATCTGATGAAGATTGAACAGCTGTGCTCAGGAGCTGCATATTGTCAGTTTATGGACATGCTGTTTCCTGGTTCCATTGCCTTGAAGAAAGTGAAATTTCAAGCTAAGCTAGAACATGAATATATCCAGAACTTCAAAATACTACAAGCAGGTTTTAAGAGGATGGGTGTTGGCAAAATAATTCCTGTGGACAAATTAGTTAAAGGGAAATTTCTGGACAATTTTGAGTTTGTTCAGTGGTTCAAGAAGTTCTTTGACGCAAACTATGATGGGAAAGACTATGACCCCTGTTGCAGCCAGACAAGGTCAGGAGACTGCAGTGGCGCCCTCACTTTTCGCTCCAGCTCTGAACAAACCCAAGAAGCCTCTCAGCTCTAGCAGTGCAGCTACACAGAGACCCGTTGCAACACACAGAACTACTGCAACACTTAAGGCTGGACCTGGAGTGGTGCGGAAGAACCCTGGTTTGTGCAATGGGGACGACGGCCGCGGAATTAATGCAGATCAATGTATCGAAACTCACGTTGAAGATTTGGAGAAGGAGAGAGATTTCTACTTTGGGAAACTCAGGAACATTGAGTTGATTTGCCAGGATAATGAGGGGGAGAACAACCCTGTACTGCAGAGGATTGTGGACATTCTCTACGCTACGGATGAAAGCTTTGTGATACCCGATGAAGGGGGGGCCCTCAGGAGGATCAAGAAGAGTATTAACAGGCCGGACCAGCAGAGCAACATCTGGATTCTTCACTCCAAATCATGTGCTTAACTGTAAATTATTCTTATATATATATATATATATACATTTGGATGTTACACTAAAGAAAACAAAAGTCCTTTTCCTGCACTCCCCAATCTCAGAGACACATGAAAATGATGGAAAATGATTGTTGATGGGAATATCGACTAGTCCAGCCTTTTTGGAAAACAATATGGCCATTCCTTCAAAAACTATATATTGAGTTACCATTTGACCCAGCAACACAACTCCTGGGAATATACCCTGGACACCTAAAAACACAACAGAAATACCATCAACACTTCTATATTCATTGCAGTAGTCTTCACATTAGCTAGAATCTGGAAATAACCTGAATTCCTGAGAACAGATGACTGGATAAAGAAACTATGGTATATCTACAAATTGGAATACTAAGTAGTTGTCAGGAAAAGTGAAGTCATGAAATTTATCTACAAATGGATAGGCATGGAGATTATCATGCTGAATGAAATCAGTCAGAAGGAAAAAGCAGATAAAGAATGACTGCATTTATTTGTGGGATATAAATATATACGAAGTTTTCTACTAATTTTTGTAAAAAGTAAAGCCAGACCACAACCTAGCATTTGAACATTGAACATAGGCAAATAATTTACATCATAATCCGTAAATGTATGTAGGTCAAATCACAATGTGTAAGAGATGGAAGAGAAAAAGAGAGAGAGAGAGAGAGAGAGAGAGAGAGAGAGAGAGAGGTGTGTGTGTATAGAGGCAGAGACAGAGACAAAGACAGAGACAGAGGGTGTCTGCTACAGAGGCAAGCTGCAGGGGTGGGGGAATGAATCTGGGATATTGGTGGTGGGAAATGTCAACTTGTAGAAGGATGGGAACTGGAACACTGTATGACTGAAACCCAATCATGAATATCTTTTGGATTGTATAACTCACCCGGTATAATAAAATTAAATACAAAAGATGAGATATCTATTTTATTTTTCATTACTGTATAGTGAACAGAGGCAGAGAATGAGTGTGAGACAGATTTACATATTTTTGTTTTATATACATATGTGTATAAATATATATAATATACATTTTTACATATATATTGTTTTATATATATAACCATATATATGGGTTCTGACATAATTAAATAGCTTTTAATAAGGAAAATGGATATATAGATGAATACATTCACAAAAGTTTTTTTTTTCTAAGTTGAGAGAACTATTGAGGGGATAGGAACTAGTCAACCATGGATAAGGATGGAGGAATAAAGGGAAAACAAGTGTCTTATTTGTAGTTGTAGTGTGAAAGAATGGGTGAAGCTGGCTAAGCCACTTTATGATTGTAAATTTGAATAATGTCAGCAAATTTTAAAGCACAAGGGTATTCTTTTTTCTTTGCTCTGTATTTCTGTAACAATTGCCATTGTTGTACTGGGGATATAGGTTAATGGATTATTTAGGAACAAATCTGGAACAAACAAGATTCAAACCTGTGTCAAGACAGAATTTCCAGAACTATGTTAAAAATATAGCATTTTCATGCACTAATATAATCCTTCATTCAACTGATTGAAGAAAACATAAAAATGTAAAAAGTCTTGGCCAAATGACTTGCATACTTTTCTAAGGATGGAAACTCTATATTTCAGGTATCTAATTTACAATATTTTCACAAAAGATATATTTCTGACACTATGCACATAATAAAATAAATGTCAATCTCCTTTATCTTTGGAGTGAAATTGCATCTTAATATAAGACTTCTTTCTTTGCATGTCTCTTCCATTTTTCATTTTTTCTAGATGGCTGGTTTATCCAAAAGTAGAGGTGTCTCATCATCTCTCAAGATTCCCAGGGCCATGAGACTTAATAAACCGTGCTCAAGCATCTTTACCCAGATGCATTGGTATCTGGGCACTTGTTCTATCTTGCTTGAGGATAATAGACAGTTACAGAACCCAGAACCCACAATTTTATTTTAGCCTCTGAGAACTCTGTGATTCTAAAAGAGCCCAGAACTTTCTTCTGGGCTCTTTTAGAATCACACTCCACTCCTTCAAATTAAACCCCAGTGTTATTTGTACCATATTATAAATCAATGTAATTTTGAGCATTTTACATCTGCATTTGTACATTTTTTATCCCAGTGATTCAGAAATACAAAAATGTGAATTCCCTTGAGATGATGGGAAACATAATTAGACCTGGGAGATGAAAGAAGAAACTTGGTACTTTATATATATATATATATATATATATATATATATATATATATATAGAGAGAGAGAGAGAGAGAGAATATATATATATATAGAGAGAGAGAGAATATATATATATATATATATATATATATATCTCCTAGGGAAAAGACATTTTTCCTTCCTTTTGTAAATAAGTTCACAGCAAGAAAAAATAAATGAGTGATGTTTTATTATAGACAATATTAAAGTGAGAGTGTACTTTCTCAGCACAAATATTGAGATGGAACTGTAAAGTTTATCTGGGATTTACAAAAGTTAGTGCCTGGGTGCAGTTTAGTCTGGAGAAAATGAAAACAAACTGGTGGGAACCTATACCAAGAACTATTAATATAAGAGTAAGACATGCATTTATTGGTAAGGGCAGGAAACACAGCTCAACAGTCAGGAGTTAAGTTTTGCATGCTGTAAGTTGAATGACAGGACTAGCTAGCTTGGGAGCTTTGCTGTTTTACCCACTCACAGTTTAATCTATTTAAATGTTCTTAAACCAAGGTCCATACTAATGAGATCTCCCTTCTATGTAAATACTGATGGAAGGTGTGGCAGTTACAACAGTCACCTTGACTCTGAATGAGTAACTTCTGACTTAATATTATGCATATACTCAGATGTCTATGTTATCTAGATTGGGCACAGCTCCTTTTTATACCCACTGGATCTAGCGTGGAACAGTTAGAATTTACCAGGAGACTACCACCCTGGCTACGTTGAGATTATCATTTAAGATTATAGGAAAGATCATACTACTTGCTATCAAGCAAGTGAGTGTAACCCTTTCAGTATACAGAGAACAAGATACTCAGAATCACCCTGGTTTATCCAAAAGTAGTGGTGTCTCATCTCTCAAGATTCCCAGGGCCATGAGACTTAATAAACAGTGCTCAAGCATCTTCCTTGTGGGTACCATCTAGATTACACGAAGCCCATGAAATTAAGATGTATTACTTTATACCAGCACCCTCTCTCTCTTCAGTGTTTTACATAAGAGATAATCTTGGAAGAAGGAAGTCCTTGGCACCACCCCTCTACACTCTTCTACTATCTAGAAACTGTTTAGGGTTCTTTGTAGACAGGACCCTCCTGAAGTTAGGGATTACTTTTGTGTATACAAGGGACTGACTTGAAGTGCTGCTCTCCTTTCTGGTTGGATCTCCCTTTAGTGGGATTCCTTTCTGGTGGACTACTCTTTAGTAGGACTCCTCTCTGGTGGGATCCTCTTTGGTGGGAGACTTGGGTTCTCATGTATTGGTTAAATTCTGACCAGAGCTAGAATTCTTTCATTATATTGGATTGCTGTGGTAGAGATTTTTGTACTATTAAAAGCCTTTGGAACTGTGCCAGACACATGAGTTTTCATCCATTCCCGGCGGCCTCAGCGGTAGGAGAGAACTTCTGTCCTGATACTGTTGGGGACCCCAGCTGCTCCCAGAGTGTAGGACAGAATTTGAACCACAATACCACATGACCACATGTGCACCAATAGGTGTAGATTTTGAGATGCTAGAACAGTCATTGTAGCCAAGCACCACTAAGTGTTGCTCTGGTGGACCTCAATATCATAGGAATGTCCCTTGGAATCCCTGACACATTAAGCTGCAGCAGTACACATTCACAGGTGCTTGTGTAAACTCTTCTGAAGAGTCCTCTGAGTATCTCAGAAGTGGCACCCCATTGCTGGACAATTGGTTCGGATGGCCCCTACCTGCCTTCACACATACAATTAAGCACAAAGGAAAAAAATCTAGTATTTCATTTTCAAAATTAAATCAGGAACAGTATTATAATTATTGCTTAATATATTTATAAAGTTGAAACTAAATCAAATTAGCTAAGCAATGTTCTTAGGCCAAATGCTATAGAGAGGCCGGTGCAATAGCACAGCAGGTAGGGCATTTGCCTTGCATGTGGCTCACCCAGGTTCAATCCCTGGCATCCCATATGGTCCCCTGAGCACTGCTAGGAGTAATTCCTGAGTGCAGAGCCATGAGTAACCCCTGAGCAGTGTCAGGAGTAATTCCTGAGCGAAGTGCCAGGAGTAACTCCTGAGCATTGCCGGGTGTGACCCCAAAAAATAAAGATGCTATACAATATTGTGCTGTTTTCCCCCTGTGTAAGTTTGCTTTAATACTTTCCAAGAGTTCATTGGAGAAACTCTTTAAAATGTGCTAGAAATACACTACAGATGTATTTAAATGCAGTTAAATGCATGCATTGAAGTTGGCTGACATATGCAACACCGCATATGGTCTCTGATCCATGCAAGGATAATTTCCTAAGCATAAAACTAAGACAAAGTCAGGGGCGGGAGATAGCACAACCGGTAGGACGTTTGCCTTGCCGCGCGGCCTACCCGGTTTGATCCCCAGCATCCCATATAATCCCGGAACACCGCCAGGAGTAATTCCTGAGTGAAGAGCCAGGAGTAATCCCTGAGCATTGCCAGGTATGACTCAAAAAGAAAAGAAAAAACCTAAGACAAAGTCCTAAACACATCCAGAATTTACTCCAAATCAGGTAGATACCAAAACAGGTATAGGTAGAGACAGAAAGTATAAAATAGATTGTCCCCCAAACATATATATGTATATATGATATATATGCACATATTTATAATAATGAAACTGCTTTTCTAGTAGATAATAAATAACTAGAAATGTAGCTTGCATCAAAAATAAAAATGAAGAAAGGTAACAATTATTTTTATTTTTACAATCTGAAACAGTTCAATTTTGGTGAGGCAATTTTTATCCATACTTTATACTATATAATTTAATTATATTAAAATGTTATGACCTGATGAATATTGTAATTACCAATTTCAATCTACTGTGTAATATTATATTTAAAACTGTTTAGTATTAATAAGATTATTCTGTTATATATATATATATATATATATGGCATATCCTTACATTTAATTTCAGCTAATTTGCTTTTATTTATGTTAACTTTTAAGGCCATTATTTATGAAATATTTTAACATATCATTAAAAATAATTTTACATGCGAGTCATAATATAATGTTCAATGCCAAAGTTTCCTATAAACTTAATGCATGACAGTTAAAAAAAGTCTTTTGTTATGGAGCTATTGGTTTTCTTTTTTTAAATATTTTCAACACTCTTCAGTGTATTTATTTAAAACTTTAAAATCATAAAACCATCATCCTTCACTAAATTTCAAAAAGATATATAATTTTGGCAGCTATCATTTTTCTGCTGAATGATAATTAGAAGACTGTGACTAGTGTCTATAGTTTTTAGTTAGAATTCCAGAAGAATAAGAGCTGGTGAATAGTATGGTAATGAAGTAATGCTTTGCTTTAAAGAATGACCTAAGTTTGAATAAAGACATCATGCAAAAACCTCCTCATGGCATTTTGTATATTAAGGTAGTGGACAATACGGACAATACAGTAAAAGTGGACAAAACATCCACTTTTACACAAGCAACCTAGAAAAAAATCAGATCACTGAAGTCACTATTTGAGGATGAGAGCAGTGAGCTGAGAGTCATAGGGAAGACATGAGAAATATGTGTTATGGATATTTAGCTTTCAGGAGTTCTTTATATCATCAGCAAACAGAGACTAATATCCAGGCTCGAAGCATGAAGACAGATTTACAGCATAGGTATTTAAAAATAGCCCACTGGAGATATTTGCTATCACTTGTATCACTTGTATCACTTGTCTTCTCCTTGTTTATCAATTTGCTTGAGCAGGCACCAGTAACATCTCCATATGTCCTGTTGCATGCTAGTGTAGCCTAAGGGCATCTTCTCTCTCTAGGAACACAAAGAGCCTCAAACCATTTCTTCAGGTCATGGGAATGAGGTCTATAATTATTATTATATAGATATTTGCTATACAATATACAATGACTTAACTTTCTTCGAAACAGTCACCAACAGGAAAGGATTAAAAAAAACACAAATTTTAAGACATTGCTCATTCTAACTCACTTTGACTTTAAAGCTTTTTTTCACAACAAGATCTAGAACGGGAGCTCAGACTTGGAAATTGCAGCTTGAAATGTCCATCCAGAGGAAGTCATGCAGAAAATGAAATGTATCTGGCAGATCAACACTAAATGTATGTGTGGTCAGGGAAACAAGACAGTGTCAAAGCAAAGGAGAAAAAGCAGATAACAAGGTTCCATATTTTTCCTCCACCTATCTTCTCCCCACATGCTGCCAGGGAATATATAAAAATTAGACACGTAGCCTGGAGTTTATGAGGATTCTTGGTGACTTAACTAACTTGGTGACTTTTAGTGGCAGAACATACACATGAAGAGGACAAAGAAGCAGGACACTGTCCTACACAGAAACTTAGATGTGTGTTATATATATCTATATATATATATATAGATATAGATATAGATATATAATATGTATATAGATATATATATATTATATGTGTATATATATATATATATGTATGCTACCCACACGGCAGAGCCTGGCAAGCTACCTGTGTTGTATTTGATATGCCAGATACCAGTAACAATTATAGACCTCATTTCCATGACCTGATGGAATGGTTTGAGGCTCTTTATGTTCCTGGAGCAAGCAGGTGCCCTTGGGCTCTACTAGCATGACAGGACATATGGAGATATTACTGGTGCCCGCTGGAGCAAATCGATGATGAACGGGAATACAGTGATGTGTATATATACATACATTATATGTATATATGTATATATAGATAGATGTGCTTCATATATATGGAACACATCTATCTATATATACATATATACATATATAAACAAATATATATGCAGAAATTTGGCAGTTTGCACATTAGCCAATTTGGGATGAAAATGTGATTGTCTTTCCCTCTGATTCCAAAATTGGTATTTTTTACACCAAGATTATAGGATCCTTCCTCCTTTCCTTACACCCTCTGTCCTTCCTCCTCTTTCTGTCCTTCTCGGTTTTGGGGACTCACACAGTAGTTTGCAGCAGTTACCCCTGCTTATGTTCTCAGGGTTTATTCCTGTGGTGCTGAGAATTGAAACAAAACTGGGAGAATACAGTGCAATCGCTTACCTACTACACTATCTTCATGCACCTGCTTTCCTTTCTTTTCAGGGTATTTTTACACTGCCACATTGTTGCAGCACATTATAGAGAGTGTTTTCATATTCTTGTGAGAAGTGGAAGACATACTTTTTGTGACCTATAGTTTTATATCTATTTTTGAAAACAGTTTTTACCTTTTTCACTTTCACAATTTACTTGAATATAAAATAACTTGATTAGATTTTTCTTAAATTCACAAGTCTTTATTAGAGCTCATGACAATATTCTTTTTACCCTTAAAAGCATTATCTCCACGAGATTGAGTGACTTCTTTAAAATCTCTATTTATTGCTTTCTACCAGTTACAACATAACTCAAATTTCCTAACCTGTGATCCAGTGTTATTTCTATTAATCGAAAGTTGCTAATTCCTGGTGTTAACTAAATGAGATTTATAAATGTTATATGTGTTGAAAAAGATAGTAAAACCACATCTAAGAGCTATTCCACTGGGAATGATTTTCAACTTGCATAATATTACTTTATAAAATACATTTTAACAGAGACTTTTAACACTAAAAGTGTTTTCATACACACTTCTGTTTTTCATGATAGACCTTTGAAGTTTTGAATTTATTATTATTCCGAGAAGAATGCTCACTAATGGGTAAAAAATGATGAGTAAATGGTATACAACTCACAGTCAATATTTTTACTTATTGTACTACTTTTTCTTTTTCTGGAAAAACTGAACAGTCTAGGATTTCCTCATAGCCTCTGGTAGATATGTTTACATTATTCTAAATTTGACGATGGGGTCAGAACAATAGAACAGTGGGTATTTTTTGCCTTGTGCATGACTGACCTCAGTTTGATCCATGGCATCCCATGTGGTCGGTCACCTGAGCACCGCCAGGAGTAATTCCTGAGTTAAGAGATAAGAATAATTCCTTGGTATTGTCAGAGGTTAACAAAAGAAGGAGGATATATGCCCATATTCACTCTCCTCTGGTGCATAAATGTGTTCTTCTTTAACATTGCAGCTAATGTGTAAAGACATTTCTTACTGAACAAGTAAGGGCTAGCTATCAATCCTTCATTCAAAACTGTAGCTTGCCTTAAAGCATTGTTTACTAACAGGTCTATGAATTCAATAGAATAGGCTTAATATACACAATGAGCTATCTAGTTTGTTTTGAACAGAATAAAATCATGTAATCCAAGAGAAAATTAAGGAAACATTTATAAAATAGTCTATTTATATACTACCCATTCCTCATTTAAAGAATTGAGCACATTTATTACAATAATCCTACTATAATAAATGTGTCCATAAAGGATCACTCATGGGAATCATTATATTATCACATACACAAAATCATAACAAAACACAATCTGATAAAATTTGCTATAAATTGACCTAGCCCTTAAAAATTGTGGAATATGGGGATCACACCTGCCAGTGCTCTCAGGCATTACTCCTGTCTCTGATCTCGGGGATCACTCCTGGTGGGATTTGGGTTACCATATCTGTTCATAGGTATCAACCATGAGTTGGTGAGTGCAAGCCAAACTTCATATGAGCTATACTATCCTCCCAACCTGATCCTTAAATCATTGATGTCAAAACCCGTATCATCAAGAAAACACACTATTTAAGACTCTGGTCTGACAACATTGGTTAAAATAATAGTCTCTCCAATCAGTTATCAAATTACTTGCCTACTAAAAACTATAAGAAGTTGTGGAGAGTCTATGAAAATTTCTGCACAACTCTATTTATTTAGGGTAAAAATAGAATAAAATGCATAATGTTTTCCTCAAGTTACTTAGATAGAAATGGGGGGGCAGAGTGATAGCACAACGGTAGGCATTTGCCTTGCTTGTGGTTGACCTGGGTTCGATCCTCGGCATCCCACATGGTCCCTAAGCACTGCCAGGAATAATTCCTCAGTGCAGAGCCAGGAGTACCTTCTGTGTGTGTCTGGGTGTGACCCATAAAGCAAAAAGTAAAAAAAAAAGAAAAAGAAAAGAAAGACAGAAGCAGGAGACCATAGCATATTGTGGCCAGGGGGATGAAAGAAATGCAGAAGGAGGTTTAGATGCACCTAAAGAAGGGACATATACTAACAGATTTGATATGTCTACTTTTTGTATCAATGTATTTTTATTTTAAAGCCATCTAGACTTATTGTTAAACATTGGAGAACTTCTATTATTTTAAATTATCAGTTCCTATTCCCAGCAGTCCTCCAGCCTGAAGCTACAGCACAGTGGACTGGCACATGCCTGACACTCGGCAGACCACAGGTTCAGTCCCCTGCACACATACGCTCTTCTGAGCCCACCAGAAGTGATACCTGAGTGCAAAACCAGGAGTTAGACTAGAGCAAAATGGGTGGTATACAAAGTAAGCAAAGATAAACAAAACAACTTCCCACAAGTCTTGAAATGCTCTTGTATGTTTATCATGACAAAATCAGGAATCAAAGAAACATGGCTCAAAGATCAAACATTATTTGCTATGTTATTTTTGTGTATGTAGTTTACCTGACACATCACTACATGTTGCATATGATATATCTTTATTCTTTCCTGTACTTTCTCCCTAGTCCATAAATAATGTATTTATTTTACAGATCCATAGATACATCTTTATGGAATTGTGTGTGTGCATGTGTGTGTTTGTGTGTGTGCACATATGTGCATGCTGATGTGTGTCCAAGATTTGGTCTGATAAAAAGACCTTAGTGTTTTATTTTTCCACATTGTCAGGAAGATGTTTTTCATTTGAAATAAAATTGTATTTAGGGTAGATTCTCTTTATTATTAAAGAAATAGGAATTCACTTATGATGGCATTTCAGACACTGAGACAGGTGGGAGACAAGAAACATGAAGATTTAAATATCAAACCTCAACACCATTTAGTGAATCTTTAAACTTCTTTAAGATTATGTTTTATGATTCTATTCATGTGACACCTGTTTCTTGTAGCCTGTGGGAATGAAATTAGAATATTTCTCTGTGTTACCATATAGCTCAAAAGAAAATTGTATAGTTAAGGGGAATCTTTTATGGACTTTCATCTTGTAGACTCAATAGTCCTATATCACTACAATTCATTTGTCAAATCAATGCAAGCCTAAATAAGTAGACACGTTTGAAGATTGACCCTAAGAGCTAGCAGAGAATATTTTGCCAAATTACTTCGGATGTCTCCTTGGATATTATGCATGGCACATATGTTTAAAGATTATTAAGAAACTATTGAATAATTCAAATATGAAGACATATGAATAAAAAGCTAAAAGGTAAAGATGAAGTATCTTTTATAAAGTTCAGTGTATCCTGAACTTGAAAGAAAATTTTATTTAAAATAAATATAAAATGACTAAGAATCATTTGAAAGTAAATTGATTGTTTTTTAATTGTGTAGCATATGTTTAGGGATTTCAAAATATAATCAAGGAAATAAAAAATTATCAAGTGTACTCTTGGCTATAAACTCTGAGATGCTATAAACTCTGAGATGCTAAAAGTCTACAAATTAATATGTTTTTACAAGTTCCTTACTAATAAAGCTTATATATAAAAAGTAATCCCTAAGGTTATACATATATCATATTGTATGTATATAGCATATTTAAAATTTATTTGTTCTACCAAGTTCTTTCCCAAACCAAAAAACACTCAGAGAAAATGAATAAACAGTTATTTTAACTTCTGTTATGTTTTATCAGCTGTGATTTAAACTAAAATGAATTATAAAGATTTACAGAGGATTAGATTAAGATAAAATCTTAAAAAAAATAAACATAGGGAGCTGGAACACAGAGCACCTAACCAGAAGTCAACTGACTTCTGAATTCTACAAAAGTGTCCCTTATGATTAGTTACCAACTTGCTTTATATGAAGATACACATTTGATTTTATAATCCCCACATTCCCTAACCAAAAGGCAGGAGATTTTGTAGGCAAGCCAATCTAAACTATCATACCAACTGAGTTACCTCTTACAGTCATGACACATATACCTCATCAGAAAACTTTATGAATGGGAGCTCATTAATTAAGCAGTCATCCTCAGATCAGAAACTGAACTTGGAAGATGACTACATTCAGCCAGGTGCAGTTGCAGCATTTACTGACTTGTCCATCAGTGCCTGAATGCCAACAGGGCTTTTGAAATGACTGCTCTGGCTAAGACTCCACTTCTTTTTCCTGCATCCTTAAATATTTCACAATGTTTATTATCTGCAAGGGAGTGTCTAATCTTTGCCCTTAGACAGGCATTTATTTGAAATGCATCATTTTTTGTGTATTTCTGGCAACATACTTAATTTCTACCATTATTTGTTACTCTGAATTCTATGATATTCATCAGCTATTATACTAAAAAACTGGTAAACTTGACATAGCAAGTAACTTAGAAGTTAAAATTATTTTTCTACTGATTTCCTTGATAATAAATATCCTGTACTTACTCCCTAAAACATTGGCATGTTCCTATTATTTTGTTTCTATCGTAATCATCATACATCCTTAATGGAATGAGACATTTTGCCTTATTATTCCGTGTATGTACACAAATAAAGCCCTTAACAGTCAGAGTCTACCTGCTGCCTTATATATTAAGGACACTAAAATGATAAAATATCTGCACTGACCCACCCTGCCAAGACCCACCCTGCAGCCCAGCACAGGTATGCTGATCCAAAGACTCACAGACATGGGTCAGAGCTGCTACCGGCTCTCCCTGTGCCCAGCTGTTCACAAGGCACCTGGGAGGATGGCGGGTAATAGCCCTGGCCTGCCACCACAAAAAAAAGCCAGAGGAACCCCACACCATGAGAGCCACCATTTTCCACATCCGGACTCCCCTCTCGGTCAGAGCTCTACCCAGCAGAAAAGCCAATCACACCCAGCTCTCCAAGACCTACCCTGCAGCAGTTTTTTTTTTTTTCCAGCCCAGCACAGGTACGCTGATCCAGAGACTCACAGACATGGGGCAGAGCTGCTACAGGCTCTCCCTGTGCACAGCTGTTCACCCGGGAGTGATGGCGAATTCTAGCCCTGGCTCGCCACCCCAGCAGAGCCTTGCAGAAAGCCAGAGGAACCCCACACCTTGAGGGCCACCATTTTGCACATCCGACTCTCCTCTCGTCAGAGCTCCACACAGCAGAAGAGTTGATCACAGCCTAGCTCGTGTGGCAGCTTTGCAGCCGCACGGTTCATCAATAAAAACTCGATATTATATGTGACTAAAAGAGTATCCCACCCGTACGGCAAAGCCTGGCAAGCTACCCGTGTTGCATTTGATATGCCTAATACCAGTAACTATTATAGATCTCATCCCCATGACTTGATGGAATGGTTTGAATCTCTTTATGTTCCTGGAGTGAGCAGATGCCCTGAGCTACACTAGCATGTGACAGGACATATGGAGGTCCTACTGATTCCTGCTGGAGCAAATCTATGATCAACAGGAAGACAAGTGATAACAAGTGATCTGCACTGAGGTGCAACTGAGGGGACAAATCAAATTAGTTCATTTCACATTTTAAATACTCATTTTACTTGCAAGTATAAAAAATGGACCAGATTAATGGGTATAATATAGTGAGTGGAGCACTTGTCTTACACACAGAGGACACAGCTTTTATTCCCAAAATCACAATCGTCCCATGAGTCTTGCCACTTATTAATAACAAAAGATCCAAAAGCAGGATTAATCCCTGAAAACTACCTAGTGGCCCAGAATCCAGAGAAAGAAGGAAAGAAATAAAGAAGAAAAGAAGGAAAGTAAGCAAGCAAGCAAGAAATCAAGAAAGCAAGAAAGCAGGCAAGCAAGCAAGCAAGCAAGGAAGCAAGGGAAGCAAGGAAGCAAGGAAGCAGGAAAGCAAGGGAAGCAAGGAAGCAAGGAAGCAAGGAAGCAAGGAAGCAAGGAAGCAAGGAAGCAAGGAAGCAAGGAAGCAAGAAAGCAAGAAAGCAAGAAAGCAAGCAAGCAAGCAAGCAAGCAAGCAAGCAAGAAAGAAAGAAAAAAGAAAGAAAGAAAGAAAGAAAGAAAGAAAGAAAGAAAGAAAGAAAGAAAAAGAAAGAAAGAAAGAAAGAAAGAAAAGAAAGAAAGAAAGAAAGAAAGAAAGAAAGAAAGAGAGAGAGAAGAAAGAAAAACAGGGGTCTCTGAAAATAATAAACTTGACAACAATTCAGGTTTCATTTAATTTCCCAGATTTGAGTTAAACTACCTCTGAAATGTGGGTTAAGCAAAATTCATTTTCAAAAACACATGCTTTCTCTAATTTTAAACAAAAAAATTGAAATTAAATTTGAATTTGTTATAATGGATTATACCAATTTTTTTTGTTCGGGAATATTTCATTTCACTTTTATGCAAGTAAAATATACTCATAAATTTATCATATCAGTATGCTTTATATGTAACAATGTTCTGCATGTTTGTAGCCTATTGCAATATTCAACAATCATCTTCCTAGATATTCTATTCAATATATATTTTTATATATGATAGCTCAGTTAAAATAGGAGATAATAATCCCTTTAGAATTTACAAAGTCATTGTTTTCAAAAAAGTTTGATTGAGCTTATATGTGTAAGTTGTCTTGCTCAAAATTAATTACTATAAGATGTTGAACTTTGTAAAAAAAATGGAACTGAAAAAACAGTTGGGTAAGGCATCATTGCCTGTAGTTGACCTGGGTTAAATTTTTGGCACAACATATGATCCACTGAATAGCTAGAAGTAATTACTAAGCACAGATCCAGGAGCAACTCCTGAGCATAGATAGGTGTGTCTCAAAACCCAAAAAGTTGATAAACAAACAAACAGAATTGAAGAAGTAAAACTGGATAAAAATGAACCCCTAAGTAGAATAACAACTACTTCTAAGAAAGAACATAAAATGACATCATCAAAAATTGCAGTCATACAGCCACAAACTGAGAGATACTTAAGACTTCCAATATCCACAAGATGTTAAGAAATGGGAAACAAGGAAACTTTCTTTAGAAACCTTCGGAAAGAGCATGATAGATACCTTGATTTCAGATTCTGGTTTCCTTAATTCACAGAATAAATTTATGATGTAGTACTAAACCACATTACATTTTGATATTTTTGTTACCATATTCCTGGGAAACTAATGAAACTACTAAGAGGGAGACATTTCTACACCAAATTTACTAATGATGCTAACTAACTTTTACCAGTAGGAAAGAAATGAAGACCATAAAAAGTAAAGAGTTAAAAAATATATTTGCTTATTCTATAACTGTAATAAAGTGTTGATTGACATAACCTCATTTATGTTTTTCACTTGATCACTTGACTTGCCGTAGATCATTGATTACTTGAGCGGGCACCAGTAACATCTCAATATGTCCTGTCACATGCGACATATTTATGTTTTTAAAGACTATAAAACAAATGAGCACTGTCAAACACCAAGTAACTATCAAAAATTACCTACGATCAAGGAAAAATATTCTAGGTTGTCGGGAATGCCGCCAGGGTCCCAGACAGTGCTGGGAAGCGAGTTCCCTTTTACCTCCGAAGCCATCAGGGAATGGATGAAGACTCAGGAATCCAATGTATTTTTTAAAAGGCTTTACTTATCACAGGTTCAGGCATACAAGTCAGCAATAGAAAAAACCCTGTGCTTAGGATTCCCGACTAAAACCCAGGCCACGTGTAGGCCAAGATGGTGGCCACCATGTGTTAAGGCCCTGTAAAGAGGAGACAAAGACAAGACCCCAAGAAGAGTGCGAGCCCCAAAGAGAGCCCAAAATAGAGGAGAGAGAGACTGGAAGCAGGCTGGTTTTATACCCCTGCAGCTCAGACCTCCCACTATTATGGGAAGCAGGAAGGGTCAAATGCCCTTAGGTAATTTCTCCGGAGCACCTCACCTAGGCCCTATTATATGCTAATGTTTTGAGCCAAGATCTGCCTGGAAATACCTTTATAGGGTAGAGAAGGGGGTTTCTGATATGGCATGTCTCTGTACCAAGACTATACTAATGCCAGTTATATATTTCTCCAAGCCTTCACAAGCATCTCCTCTACTTCACGGTAGTTTTGTATTTTAGTTCCTTTGAGTTATCAGGGAGCCATGCTTGCTTGCTTGGAGGCAAACGGCATTTCTCTCTGGTCTAATTACTTAGAGATCCAACATGGCCAGTCAAATATGCTGGTAAGATCTAGCTAGTCCCATGATGATTGTGGTAGCATGAGAGAATATTTATACCAGCCAGTACAGAATACATGGTTAGATAAACTGCCACATTTAAACTACCCCTTATCTACGAAGTGATTTGCAGGAGGCAATCCAGTGCAGATGCAGAGGCTTTTTAGGCTTTTAGGCGTCCCGCAACACTAGGTGAATTCATCATCCTGGGTAGTGGTAGAGATGGTCAGGTCTAGATGAGGGTTTCACAATAGCCTGGTGTCAAATCCTCAGAATAAGTAAGTAGTGATGATAGAAAGCTGGACTGAAAAAAAATGGTTGAAACTAAGATTTAGGAGTGGAAGAATTATGAATGGCTGTTTTGACAATGAAATAGATGACTGAACTAGAAAACATTTATTGAAGTACAGAGAAAAGAAAGAAAAGATATCAATAGTATTTGTATGTTTCTAAGGCAGCTCCTCAGTCTGACTGGATACTGTTTACCATCCCTCAACCCCAAAGATACAGACAGTGTATTTTAAACATTGTCGTATTTTTAATGATAGTCACAGTCAAAGACCAGAACTGAGGAAGCGGTTGATATGGGACAAAATTATTAGAATACTGTTTAATTTGATTGCCTATTCCTGACTAAATTGATTTCTAAAGGTGTTTCTATATCAAGTAATTAGTGATGTACTAGAGTTCTAACTGATGATTTATATGGAGAAGGTAAAAGGCAATATACATCATGCATGTGTGTACAAGCTTAACTACTGATTGCATCACTGTATCACTGTATCACTGTCTTCCCGTTGTTCATCGATTTGCTCGAGCGGGCCCCAGTAACATCTCCATATGTCCTGTCTTATGGTAGTAGAGCCCAAGGGCATCTGCTTGCTCCAGGAACATAAAGAGCCTCAATCCATTCGGAATGAGGTCTATAATTGTTACTGGTATTTGGCATATCAAATACAACACGGGTAGCTTGCCAGGCTCTGCTGTGCAGGTAGCATACTCTTGCAGTCATCTCTAATTCCAGCATTTAATGATGAACAGGGCCGCAGCCAGACTGTGATAGTCTGGTCTGCTGAGTGGAGTTCTGACAAGAGAGAAGTCGGATGTGAAAAATGGAGGCCCTCATGGAGTGGGGGGAGGGGGGGTCGCTGGCTTGTTGCAAGGCTCTGCTGGGCTGGCGGGCCAGGGCTAGGAACCCGCCATCTCTCCTGGGCTCCTTGTGAGCGGCTGGGCACAGGGAGAGCAAGTAGCAGCTCTGCCCCATGTCTGTCTCTGGATCAGCATACCTGGGCCGGATTAAAAAAGACTGCAGCAGGGTGGATTTCGATGAGCCGGACTATTATAGTCTGGTCTGCTGGGTGGAGTTCTGATGAGAGAGAAGTCCGGATGTGGAAAATGGAGGCCCTCATGGAGTGGGGTCATCTGGCTTGTTGCAAGGCTCTGCTGGGCTGGCGGGCCAGGGCTAGAGAAAGTAGCAGCTCTGCCCCATTCTGTCTCTGGATCAGCATACCTGATGATGATCACCATACCTGATGATGATTGACTGATTGCATACCTAAGAAAAAGCCAGTAGAATAAAACCTATGCGACCCAAAGTGAGTAAATCAAGAAAGGTGGTCAGGTCCTTCTATGACCTAAGGCACAGAGATTTCACTGTCAGTAGGAACTTTCATGGCAAAAAAGAGGTTGAAAGCCATTTTTGTCAATAAGTAACATATTTATGTATTATTCGCAGTAGCAAATAATTGCAAAATGTCAACATTTCATTTTCCTCTTAAGAACTTCTTTTGATTAGTGACCTAATTAACCATTAAGAAGAAAGGGACTTTTAAGTGTAAATATGAAGAGAGTGTTTCCTAGCAGTAATTTGTGATCTTAAAATGTCACATTCAGGCATATCACGGAGGAGCTACCAACCAACCAGCACTTTTCAAAATGTGATGGTGTCATGAGTGTGTGGTGTGTGTACACATTTATTATGAAGCAAGCAATGTAAATATAGACATGGTTGCTGAGAGATTTTCTTTCCTTTTTCAAAACCCATCATCGTATTTTCTGACAGTCTAGAAAAAGGTTGCTTTTAATCTTTTTCATTTGAGGCTGTATTCTCCACAGATGACACATTTTTCTCATTAACTTCTTGATTACATATGAGTAAAAAGAAAAAATGTCATTCATGCAGACATTTATAGCAAAGACATGCACCATTCCTGCATTTACGTGCATAACAAATGCATGACTAAATAGAACAAACACATGTCATAAATGCATGTACACTTTCTCAAAAAAGCCCTTAATGTTCATTTAGTCAAAAAAACACAATATTCACAATATATCAGCACATATGCAAAAACATGCATAAACACAATAGACACACATCTGTTCTCACATACACTGCACACTTGAAAGACTCATGCAAATCTAATACCCACATGGACATAACTGCATGGCATATTTGCATAGAAATTTTAAAGGCATTTCACAAAGACCTTATTCCACATGTCAAGGTGTGACACCTCTGGGGAGATCTCAGCTGAAAACATTTCTGAAACAGCCTTTCCTTCAGTTGACAGTAACCTGACCTTTCACTCAGTGACACACAGGGACCAAAGATGAGCGAGAGGTATAAAGTAGGAAAAATATAAACAATGTATATGTAGATTTGTTTTAAATATTCAAGTCTTTTTTAAATATAGTCTATCTGACATCACTTAAAAAATATAACAATGAGATTCTATTATTAAAAACAAGCAAAAAAGTTTTAAGAATTCCTTTTTGACAGGCCATCTCCAAAATCAAAGTTTGTGAAATACCTTGTGCTATTAAAATAAAGAGATTAAATTAGTTTGTTCTATGATAATATAGATAAATACGTACAAATATCTATGTATTTATGTATATATCTTTTAGCTTCATCTAAATCTATTGTCTTATCCCCCCCCACACACACACTCACACATACACTCTTTGTAAATAAATATTTTAAAAACTAAATTCTTTTCTTTCATATCAAATTCTTGAATTTTTAAGCCAAATAGTGAATGTTAATAATTTTTTTGTTTCATCTATTGAACTGTCTTTAGGAATAAAAGATTGAATGAAGTCACTGAGTCATTTTTCTGGTGTGTGACTTCTGTAAAGACAAAGAACCTCCGACTCTGGGCACATCTCTTCAACTCCACCATTCTCCCTGCATGAATATAAGCCTCAGAGACCTGGGCCCTAAGAAAGCAGGATGAGAATGCTATTCGGGTCTCCCAGAGAGGAATCGAAAGAGCTATGCTTGGAATATCACGCCTCACTCAAGTAAGAAAAGGAATCCAGAGCTCTGACCTCTGTCGCTATACCGGAATCAGGGACACTGTCTCGTCTGCCAAGGCATCGAAAATCAGATGGGCTGGATATGTAATGCGATTTGGAGACAACCGCTGGACTAGAGCTGTTACCGACTGGATCCCACGGGATGTCAAAAGATCACGTGGCCGCCCACCTACAAGATGGTCAGACTTCCTTGTCAAGACCCTGAATGAACGGTTTGAGGCTCTTCATATTACTCAATCAACCAGATGCCATTGGGCTACACTGGCACATGATAGGGTCAAATGGAAATGTTACTGGCGCCCGCTTGAGCAAATGGATGAATAACAGGATGTCAAGTGATCAAGTGAAGTGACTTCTTTAGCACCTACTGTTAAACTGGTACTATGTTCTTGGCGCTGGGAGAGTCCTGAGGAGGTGGCAAATAACAACAAAATTCTTCACTTTAAAGATCTCTAAACTAGTGGGGGCCCAGACTTTTTCTATGTCAGACCAGACTGGGCCATCTGGGATGAACCCAGAGCCACAGCAGAGCCTGGCAAGCTACCCATGGTGTATTCAATATGCCAAAAACAGTAACAATAATGGACCTCATTACCAACGAATGGAGATATTACTGACACCAGCTCGAGCAAATAGATGAACAATGGGTAAACAAGTGATACAAGTGATACAAGTGAAACTGGTGGGACAGATGCTATTCCAACAAATCGGTGACCAGTGCTGCAACAGTAGAATCAGAAAGGAAACCTAACTAAAAGCTAAGGCTAGGAAGATCATTCATCTCTGGTGCTCATCCCTTTGTCACAAACAGAGCAGATTTCCAGTAGACCTGTGACATTCAGTGGCATGAAGCAAAGACAGACACTGTTAGTGGGAAATTAGAAACTTGTTTTGATCTCCTAGGACTTCAGGCTAGAACCATCTTTTAAAAATCTGCACTTTGTAGCCAATTTTGACAGGAATAATATACTACTTCAGGAGTCATTTCAGGTCTCAGCTTGGCTATTCTCATATTCAGTTGATCTCTGTAAAGCCAAACTATGTTGGGATAATGGATGTTGCCCTATTTCTATGCTCCATTATTGTCTCCGTCTTGTGCTTACAGGGTTCAGTAAAGACTCCACATGCTGGAAGTATTTCTTATTTGTTTTCAAATTTTCATCTGTCAATACCCCTTCAAATGGATTTCAGTGCATATATGTGAGTATGTATATACAGGTATGCACTTAGACATGAAATCCAGCAATTTGTGATCAGTCAACTTTAACATGTACCTTGATGCCTGAGCAAACCTCATTCCAGAAGTCACTAGACTTTCTTCTTCTGACAATGGCACTTTCAAATGTCAGATAGAATAGCTTTACTGAATCATCTCTAATGGCAAGAATGATTTCTAGAATCAGGAAGGGCTGAGTATATCCTTATGAGTCTAAAAATGTCAGCAAACAAAGTGACCAAGGCCAAGGGAACCAGACCCAAGTTAATGAGCAGACTCCATTCTTAAGGCAAATAACCATTGTCACCTACACTGTCAGAAGTTGTGTAACTTTACCCATTGCGTGCCATTCCTTTTTCTATTCATATCAAGCCTTTACAGGATCTCCTAATCCTTAGGCTGCTTAACCATGTGAGCTTGTCAAGTACGTAACCATTGTCAAGTGCTGTACTAATGAGATGGAGATCATGTATTTGCTCACATCACATGTTTGTAATGACAGCTTCTTATTCAACTGCTGAAGAAATATTGTTCTAGAATTTGGGCATATGTTTGAGCAACAGTAGTGACAAGAGGAAAGCCTCAGCAGCTGGTCCGGCAGGTTATTTATGATAGCAGCTTCTTCAGGCAGCATCATTTAAGGGACTTGACATGTTCGGTTCTGACATGACATGTTGAATTCTAGAAGGTTTTTTTTTCTTTCTTTAAATTTAGTTAAGAGACAAAATATCTGTAGATAAATACAGAAGTTCTCCCTTTGCTCTGAAGTTAATATACATGTCATCTTCAAGTGGTACCTTTCCTGTGGCCCCTACTAAGATCGTCCTTTCACATTTCTAAGCTCTCAGAAAGGTTTTGTATAGCTCAAGTTGGAGTATAGCTCAAGATGCTAAAAAATTCCAGGAAAGAGAAATCCAGGGAATGCATCATATGTACATTTTAGAAATTCTCTATGGTCTATCTCTGAAAGTTTTTGAAAGAAACTTATCTTTAATCATCTGTAAAAGGAATGAATGAAGAAATGAACAAGGTTAATGGCCCACTGCCTCTTATCTTCACAAGCCACAGGTTCTATTAGAAGCCAGTGACACCCTTTGTGTGGAGAAGATAATGTCACTACTTAAGAAAAACCATCAAAAGTCTGATATTTTCACACAAGATTCAGACCCTGTAACCAGACAGTGTTAAGCATGCTGTGTGGAAGAAATAGTGGGAAATCACAAAACAAAATTCTAGTTTTACTTTCATTGCCAAAACCCAGGAAGGAATTATTCTTACTCAGCAAGTAGCCAGGAATTGTTTACCTAATCTGTGTGTTTTTTGGTTTTGTTTTTATTATGATCCTTCTCATGCTTACAGTACCTGTTTTCTGGGATCAAATTTAAAAAAAGCCTTGTTAAATAAGTAAATCCAGGTCTCGCCTTTGAGTCTAATGTGGTCTTTAGAAAAGATGTCTTCACCAGAGAGTCCTTTTCATCCTAGAAGCTAAGCTGCCTTTTAATTTTTTATATTCTACTAGTTATTACAGAATATGTTTATTACTAATTTAAATGCCACAAAATACATCTTTGAGAGGAGTGTGTGTGTGTGTGTGTGTTTGTGTGTGTGTGTATTGTGATTTGAGGAAGGGCACACTCTAGAGGTGTTCATAGGCCACTACCAGTGGAGTGGAAGATCATCAGTTAGGAGTTAATTTGGGACTCCCAACATAGCTACACCCTTTAGAGTTATCGCTCCAGGTCCAGATTGTCAAATGTTAATTCCAGTAAACATTAAGTTAATCAATTGTTAATTAAAATTTATGGAAATGAGAGGGCCAAAGAGATAGTACAGTGGGTAAGGTACATGGCTGACTTGGATTCGATCCCTGGCATCCAATAAGATTCCTGGAGTAGTAGAGGAGTGATTCCTACTGCAGAGCCAGGAGTGATTCTTGAGTGCACAAGCAGGAGTAACTCCTGAGCACCATTTGACGTGACCCCAAATTATAAATGAATATGGAAATATTGCCACTCCTCTGGTAAGTAACCTTTATAACTTGTAGCATTTAAAAATCATGTTCGTGAATCGGTGTTGCATGTCACTCTCATTTAAATCCACAGTTTCTCTAGAAACAGATTCTTAAAACTCATATTTAGAATAAAATATTTAGGCTTTCAGATGATTTTGCTTTGTATCAACAACAAAATGTTGATCGCTAATCATAACTTTTCCTCTCTGAAAAGTTTGCCCAAGAGGTCAAAGGAGCTAAAAGACTGCCAAAAGTTACTGAATTTGTTCTGCATGGTTTGTTTGGTGTTAATTTGATCATTGCAGTCATGAACTTATCTTCTTTGTTTAAATAATTCTACCGATCCTTTGTTCATCATCCATCACCTCGCACTGGGCAGCGTCAAGACCCTTCCAACTGGTCTCTATACTTGCAACCTAATAGCTCTGCTTCTTAGCAGCAATTATTTAAATGCATGCCCCTTGCACACTTGAGCCTTATGGAAGACTCATTCTGAGCAGAAAATAAATTCCATACCACACATACTGGAGACTTCACAATTCTTATTAGCAACTTCCTGACCTGTTCTGTTATATTCTATTTTCCCTGACCTGTTTGCATTTTTCCCCAGAGACTACTTTAATTTACATATTAAATCTTATACTTGTTTTCTCTCTACTTGAGCTTAACTTTTATGGATGTTTATGCCAAGCAAGTTTCTATCACACGCTGTCTCTTCAGAGAGAAACTTCTCTGATCATCCATTTAGTACTAATGCCTGTGACATAACTGTATATACGGTCTCTTTAGAGCTTTTCTATTTGGAGTTGTGAAAGCACCTAGAAGACAATGATGGCCAGCCAATGATATTCTCTCCACAGAGCTTTAAGACCTAATAAGAACTTCTTTGCCTGGATTATAACTTTGTTAGCTTAGTGATTAGTCTTTGATATACTGCCTTGATCTCAAGTTCATCCAATCACATTATGTTATGATTGAGCTATTTGCAATTATTTTAAGATGCATTGTTTTCAAATAACATTTCTGGTAGACTATCAAAAGATATGTCAAAAAATAGCATGATTGTGAAAATAGAAAAGATGAGGTTCCTAACAATATGCCATAAAAACTTGCCACTCCACTGGTATGCAACCTTTATAGCTGTAGCATTTAAAAGCATATTCTTATCCAGTGCTGCATGTCACTCTCATTAAAATAACAATTAACCCTATACTCTGCTGAGTGGCAGTAGTATCTTTTACAAGAAATGCACATGATTTTATTTCATGCAAAATGAATAGAAAAGGTCATGCAAATAACTCAACTGTTTTCTTTAAGTCACTGTATGAGCTGGAAGAAAACCAGCTTAACTCACAGGAACAGAAGCCAATATCTCCACAAGAAAAATAAAAGTGGAGGAAATAAAGCTGGCAAATTTTACCTGTAGGCTGCAGAATTTAAAATGTGGAATTGGGTAACAGGAGTAGATTAAAAAGATGGATGGAAATCCTAATCTGTGCTTGTGCAAATTTAACAGCTCAGACGAGATGAGTTTATTCTGATACTTTATTAAACTCAGACATGCAGCCTTGGGTTGTTTGCATTTGCATTAATGACTATATTAATGTAGCAGCTTTATTTTCTCATATAGCTGTTCTTTGATATTCTAATGCACAAACAGGTATCTCTGTTTTCCATAATGAGAATAAAGCAAACTAAATATAAAGATGTTAAATTTGAAATTTTAAAAAATTCAACAATGAATTGGAAGTCATAAATGAGATCAATGAACATATATTTGTAGTAGTTGATACAGAACTCTGTCACTTAATCTCATTTCACAAGACACAATGGGTCATTGTATTTTTTGAGATTACTTCCTTGGAAAATAGAACTACATAACTAAAAGTTTGTGTTGAATTGAGCTAAATTTAGCATTTGTTACTTTTTTTACTTTGCTTTGCTTTTGGACTATACAAGGTAGTGCTCAGATACCACTCCTGGCAGGGTGTGGTGTAAAATATGACATGCGAGGGATTATACCCAGGTTGGCTACGTACAAGGAAATATCTGCCTCTTATTCTATTACTCTCGTCCCAGCAATTGTCTTCATTTTCACGGGAAGGAAACATGGAAAATATTACCTGACACAGAATTTATAATGGAGAGATCCCTAATATTTCTGTACCAAGTGACTGTTGTAGAAATCTGCATGTAATTTAATTCTAAATAAAAATTGTGTGAAGAAGTGTAATTCATTTTAATATAGTTTTGTGTCTTGTTTATGCATCATAACTGACTATGCCAAGTGTTACTCCTGGCTCCACACTTGGAAATCACTCCTGGTGGTTCTCGTTCAACCACATTGGATGCCAGTGTTAGAATCCAAGTGTGCCACGTGGAAGGCAAGTTTTCCTACATATTGTGCCATTTAGCCATGAATCTAGTTTTACATATGGAATTAAAATATTTTAAAAATAGAGCTGGGAATATGTATTTGTCCTAGAACGCATGACTTGCATGTATGGAACCTTAGTTTGAGTCCCACAATTTACCCTCCAAATTCAATAAAACTGTATTTTCAAAAAGTCATTTTGAGGGCCAAAGAAAGAGTACAGGAGGTACAGTTCTTGCTTTCCAAGTGGCCAACCTCAAAGTAATCCCTGTCAACCCATAAAGTGCCTTGAGCATGACCAGTAGTGAATTCTGAGTGCAGAGCCAGGGCAAGGCTTTATTTCAACTAGGGGAGGCCCATAATCAAAACAAAGCCAAACATCAAAGAAAAACATCCTGGTTATTGGAGGAATGTCCATATTGTTTTCAAAAAGGCTGTACTAGTCGACATTCCCACCAACAATGGATGAGAGTCCCATTTCTCCCTGCACCCATGCAGCACTGACTGTTCTTGCCCCTTTGTATATTTGCCAGCCTCTGTTGTGTGAGATGATATCTCGTTGTTCTTTTGCTTTGCTTTTCCATGATGCTTAATGATGATGAGCATTTTTATATATGCCTTTCGCACATTCATATTTCTTCTTTGTCGAGGTTCAGTTCATTTCTTGTAGTCATCTCAAAATCCAGCATTTATTGATGAACCACACGGCCGCTTGCAGCCGTGCGAGCTGGGCTGTGATAGGCTGGTCTGCTGGGTGGAGTTCTGACGAGGGGGAAGTCCAGATGTGGAAAATGGAGGTCCTCATGGAGTGGAGGGTCGTCTGGCTTGTTGTGAGGCTCTGCTGGGGTGGCGGGCCGGGTTAGAACCTGCCATCCCTCCCGGCGCCTCATGAGCAGCTGGGCACAGTGAGAGCCAGTAGCAGCTCTGCCCCATGTCTGTCTCTTGGAGATTATCATGCCTAGTGAAATTATTCAGAAAGAAAAAAAAAAGACATAGAATGACTGCATTCATTGGTGGAATGTAAAATATATTATAACAATAAAATCCAAAGCCATGCAAAACATGTATCAGTAGGTTTTGTCAGTGGTTGTAATCTTCCACATGTGTGTGAAAGTCACAGTTTAGGTAAGACAGATATGGGACCAGTGTGCTAATAATTTTTGTAAATGGTAATACCATCTAGGATTGACCATTGAATGTAGGCAAAGGGATATACATGTTAACCCCTAAATGTATGTATTGCAAGTCACATTGTGTAAGATAAGGGAGAGAGACAGAGAGAGAGGCAAAGAGAGAGAACTAAACTGTAGCATGTTTTAATTTAATTAAAATTAGGTTTTTAATTTTACTACTCAATTGTTATTTATAGCTGTTTTCCCATCTGCAGTGGTACTTAGGGGTCCCTAAAGTTCTAGAGGTAAAGCAGAGTTTAACTTTAAGAAAGAAAGTCCAAGAACCCTTGTACTAACTCCCTAGTCTTAAGTGTATCTCTTTAACCATGACTTACTTTATGTTTTGATGCTTTGTTTTATTTGTTTTCAGTTCACATGATACTATCAATAACCCAATTTTCATTCTTTAAATAATGACATCTCTTAACATTGCCTGATATTATTAAGAGGAAGTGCTTTTTCCCCCATTATTTTCAAAGCTATCATGAAAATCTTGAAGTACTTTCCATAGAAAATGGTCATTTTCACTAAGATAAAGGTTGAAGGAACCGAGATATATTTTGTTTCTCCATCCTGTCCAGCAGAATATTCTTTCATTTACCCATTCTACATTCCTTGGAATTTGGCATTATTATTGTTTTTGTGCATTCGCTTTTGTTTATATGCCCAGAATTTTTTCATCCTAATCCTATCTCTGTCAGTCTTACTGGATTTTTAAAACTCAGATCATCTGTTTCTATCATGTCATAAATCCTGATCTCCAGTCTTCAGTGTTTTTATGACTCTGATATTTTATACCAAGAAAAAGGACCAATTTTATATTAATCAGATGCACTTTTGTATTAAATGGTGTTTTATAGCAATAGTAATCCAACTACAACATAACTTGTTTCAAAAGAAGGAATGTATTTATTGAATATTCTTAAATGTACTTCAACAAAGAATAAAAGAAAAACTATTTGGTGTGCTTGATAAATGATAACAAAAATGAAAGAGATTTGTTTAATGCCATAACTCAGGGGAAACAAGACTTAGGTCTTCACCTTGAAAGGGATTTGTCATAGATGTATGGGTTCCTCTTCCTTTAGCATGATTTGATATTTACCTGAAATGCTGGGAATGAGAAGACGTTGCACAAGGAACAAGTGATTTTTAGAACTGTTTCTAGACTTTCTATTCTGTTCATTATACATATACAATGCTGCTTGTTGGGCATCATTTATATTCTACCCATTGAAGACATATGCCATTTAAATGTCTTGCTGTAAGAAATGCTTTGCATAATTTATTTCTGGCTGAATTTTAAGCATGGCCTACTCTTTCTTGAAGAGTCCAAAATTTCCCCACAATGTGGTAAGTATTATATGCTTTAAGAAGCAGGAAGTTTCACTAAACTATGTGAGTCTCTGAGTGTTCCCCTATGTATCATTTATTAAATGCCCTCTTGTGTCATTCACCAAGTCATCACTGGTACTGCTTCTATTTTATAGAGTAAGAAAATGAATCTTATAGAAGTTAAGAAAAGTTCCTCATGTTTATACAAATAATATTGGGATAAAGCTTATATCTATGACCTTGCAGTCTTCTTTTACTTTTAAAATTTTGAATACATTCTCATTGAAGAGTTGTAATACAGATATAATTTCACAAATAATTTATTGATAAAACTAATTATATAATAAGTGTGTGCATTCTAGACATGTGCTTTAATTTCTAGTAATCACAAAAAAATGAAGTATAAAAAAAGATGTAGATCTACAGCTTAGACCTACTAAATATTAATGGAAGGCTTTGGTCAAGCTGACTCCTGAGTCTGAATTTATGGACTACTTCCTGGGGTCTTCATGTTTAATTCACCAAATTCTTTTTGAAGGTATGGCAATTCTCAGACACCTTTTATGGGCCCAGCATCACGGCAATTAGACCCCAGCATCTAATTTCCCTTAGGGGAGCAACAGCATTATCTGGATGTACATTTCTTGTACCTAATCCTTACAGTCCTCTGTTATCCTTTCTTTTAAAATGAAAGTGTTTAAATTATAATAAACTCTGCTGCAAAATGCCTCTGGGGGAGGGCTTAACACATGACAGTTCTAGATTATTTGTAAATTCTCTTAAACTACACCAACTAGATGACCCAAAAAGTGAAAACATTTGAACATTTATTCAGAGTGATTGTGTTTTATTTTGGTGTATTTTTAGTTTCAGAATTTCAACAAATTAATACAAAAAGTTAAACGTTTTCACTGGCTTTGCATTTTTTTAACACTTTAATTGCATGAAAACTGACTTAGATCTAAGGCAGATTTCTCTCTCCCTATGGTTTGGGTTTTGGAAAAACTGTTTCGACAGCAAGTCTGAAGTACATCTATAAATCTCAGTTCAAGGGGCTTTATTTTCTAGAAGAAAAAAAAAGCAAAAAGGAACAACAGAATTAGAGAAAATTGATGTGACCAAGTGTCGCAAAGAGAGATCATTAGAAATACAGACTAAGCAATGAATCATTCATCTGAAAACATTTTTGCATCTTTATAAAAAAGCTTTATCTGGGTATAGTACCAATTTAGGGAGGGGGGTTCATAATGAATTAGAGAATGGCATCCTTAGTTCACTAAAGCATGGCCCAATTTTAGATATTTTTTCTTGTAAAATGTATTTTCCTTCTATTTCTCTCAAAAGTTATTAATAGACTTAATTAATTAATTAGTATTTTAAAGATGAAAGTTTTTTACCAGGATTAAACATTGGCACCAGCAAAATGTCCGCCTGATACCAGAATACATGAAGTGTTAGACTGCTATATATATGAAACCAGCAATTAAAGGGATTGATCCTGTTTACCTTATATATATATATATATATATATATATATATATATATATATATATATATACAATATATTATAATGCACATTATTTCAGGCAGTATGGGGCTAATAGGAAAGATAAATTCTTATTGTCCAGAAATTATCAATATATATATACACACATACACATTCCCCAGTGGTTAAGGCAGGTGGGAAGTTTATAGTCTGCCTCTTTCTGGGGCAATAAAAGCTTCCCTTATTTCAAATTCTCTTTTACACCAGTTGCCATTACTCTGAGAAACTCCTGGCATTTGGAAGGCAATAAGCAGGGCATAAAATCCATTCTTTCCTGAACAGGTCCCATTTCTAGGACTGCTTTTATACTGACTAGTAGTTTAAAGCAAAGAAACATAGAGCTGGGTCTTTTCCAAAAGCTTTCAGAAAAGCAAGGACTAGAGACCTACTAACTATGTGAGCACAGCATATGGGCTATGGGTCCATTACTGATTCAATCTGCAGCTATTTTCCTACACAGCTGAAATTCTTTGGATTTAAAATATGATTAAAGTGATAGAATTGATGCTGGTTTGATAAAGGGAATGACTTTTAAGCTCTCATTTTCAGCAAAATTTCACTTTCTTGGTTTATGCTCACTAAAACCTTTCTAAATTTGCCTTTAAAGTTGGGGTATGGATAGAACTACATGCAGAGTTGGGGTCAATATTCAAGGTCTTTTGAAGCCAACAATTCTATGTCCTATCTGATAAAATGGTGTTACATGCGTCATGTAAAAATCAAGCTAAACTACACTTTATTGTGCATCCCAGTGTCTATCCATGTCAGAGAATCCCTGCATGCCCGTACACAGCTCTTGCCTCCCTTCTTTTATTTCCTTAGCAGCAATGGACATCTGCACTTCTGGGGAAGATTGGATCATCAAACCCATCTCAGGATTTTGGGGGTTTCTTGGTGTTATTTTTTTTTCTTTTTTTATTATACCACTGTGAGACATACAATTACAAAGGTGTTCATAATTGGTTCTTTGTAATACAGTATTCCAGCACCCATCCCTCCACCAGTGTCCCATTTCCACCATCAATGTACCCCCACCCCCTCCCGCCTACCCCCCAGGCTGCCTCAATAGCAGGTACTCCAGTTTACTCTCTTTCTCTCTCTGTCTCTCTCTCTACATCTCTCTCCCTCTTCTTTTACACATTGTGGCTAGCCCTGAAGATATGAGTTTATCACTTAAGTCTCTTTGTGTATATTCAATGGTGAGTTTTAATCTGCCATTACCATTTCCCACACTTAGTAAAACACTGGTATCTATTTATATCCTATTAATGAATGCAGTCATTCTATATCTGTCCTTTTCCTTCTGACTAATTTCACGCAGCATAATAGTTTCCATGTCCATCCATTTGCAGGTAAATTTCATAATTTCATCTTTTCTGACAGCTGCATAATATTCCATAGTGTAGATGAACTACAGTTTCTTTAGCCAGTCCTCTGTTCTCGGGCATTTAGGTTGTTTCCAGATTCTAGCTATAGTGAATAGCACAGAGATGATAAGAAGTACAGATAGTGTTTCTGCTATGTGTTTTTTGGTCTCTGGTATATTCCCAGGAGTGCTATTGCTGGATCAAATGGGAGCTCAATATCTAGTTTTTGAAGGAATGCCCATATTGTTTTCCAAAAGGGCTGGACCAGTCGGCACTCCCACCAACAGTGGATGAGAGTCCCTTTTCCCCACATCCACGCCAGCACCGGTTGTTCTTGTTGTTTTGGATGTGTGCCAGACTCTGTGGTGTGAGATGGTACCTCATTGTTGTTTCATTTGCATATCCCTGATGATTAAAGACAAAGAGCACTTTTCATATGCCTTATTCATATGCCATAATCCATCTCAGGATTTTGGGACAGAAACAGAATTTGTCAGGAACCAGCACTTGATGAACAGGCCTTAAATAAGAACACCATGAGAATTAAGATAGGAAACAAGGGGCCGGAGCAATAGCCCAGCGGGTAGGGCATTTGCCTTGCACGCGGCCGGCCTGTGCCGGCATGGGTTCGATTTCCGGCATCCCATATGGTCCCCCGAGCACCGCCAGGAGTGATTCCTGAGTGCAGAGCCAGGAGTGACTCTTGAGCGTCGCTGGGTGTGACCCAAAAAAGCAAAAAAAAAAAAAAAAAAAAAAAAAGATAGGAAACAAAAACTGAGAGAAGAATGTGAGGCCAGGAGTTCACAGCCTTATAAAGTGAATGATCTGACTGATTCCAAGTACAATATTTGCCTTAGAACCGGTAATTATCAGAATGAAAATAACAACAGTCTTTGGTTAAATGTTTAACTGCCTTAATCTCTCCATGTTACACTTATACACACTCAAAGGCCTTAGTTTATGGGGACAAACAGCTCTGTACGGGCTTAGTCGAGGGGAGAATCTTCTCAGTGAGGGAGCAGGAAGGAAGCAGTTCTACAAGACATATTGGAGGCAGCATTCTGACTCCCGACTCTAGCATTCTGAGTTTCAAGGTCCTATGAAGTTTCCATCTTGTTTGTCTCCTTTATCTAACTTAGTCACCCCAAATAATTCCAATACCCTAAGAGGTTTTTTGTTGTTTTGCTTTTGGTCTTTTGTGGGTCACGCCTGGTGATTCTCAGGGGTGATTCCTGACTATGAACTAAGAAATTATTCCTGGCAGTGCTTAGTGGAACACATGGGATACTGAAATTAATGGGGGTTTGCTGTGTGCAAGGCAAACCCCTACCAGCTCTGCTACCATTCTGGCCCAACTTTACCCTAAGATTTATATAGAGGAGTCAATTAATGGAATTCTAGGAAGGATTTTGTCAATAAAAATAATAAGTCAACAACAGACCCAGGTTGTATATAGCAAGAGCAACTACAGAACCATATTGAAATATCTACAGAGAGAGAGGAGATAGAGAATTCCAAGGTCAAAAGGAATTTGAAAACTGTTATGAATTTAAATCTGCTGACTACTAATGTCTTACACTGTGTTCTTCTGAAAGATAAGTAGTACAAACTATTGTATTGATGCATTCAGAGTTACAAACATTTGAGAAGAAAAGCATGCAGTTTATCAAATTAATCAGAATTTAGCAGAGAAAACTATATTGACTTTGTGAAGTGACTTGCTCCAACAAGGAAAGGTTTATCTCACTCTTTTTCCTCTTTCTAGAATTAAGTAATTCATCTGTTATATACTGATTTTACATGTATGATGAGGGAAAATAAAGTCGCATTTTTCTGGGCTGAGGATCTGAGAAAATATGATCCAGAAAGTGAGAAGTGAATCTGAGAAAATCAGGGAAGAGTATGGAAGACATGCAGTACTTTTATTTCCATGTGCTTTCAAAAGATCAATGAAAGAATAGCCAAAAACTAAAATCACATAAAGAAAGACACATATGACCAAGGCCAATTATCATGGAACTAGGAGAAAGACTTCCTGCTTCTACTCTAGATTTCATGATTGATTTACTCAAAGATATGGTTTCCTAGTTCTTTCTGTAGTCATTTGCAATCTGAAATTTTAATGAAGATTGATTTTATTTCTCTTAATTGCTCCCTGCAATGTTGCTTTTGATGACTGTTAGTGTGGCTAAATCTATAGATATTTCCGGCACAAACTGATTGGCAGGTTATTATATTTAATATGGATGTCAAATCCCTTCAAAAGCTTTTCCAAAACCACAAAACAAATGTGCTTTTTATGGGGAAAGACATTAAGGGAGGAAATTTAATTATGAGTATTAAATATGCATTATATCTATTTCTATGTGATCTACATTTATGTTTTTACTCAAGAAACTTTAATTTGGGATTATACTTCCAGGCAATTATCTAACTTGGTTTTGGAATTAATTTATACTATTAATTGGAAATAGAAAAGGACCTACTATCCTCATTAAATGCCCTGTTGATAGAAAAGAACCCTGAAAATATCTCCAAATCCTACAATTTTAAGGACACAGAGTGTCGGGAAGCTCCGCCGGGAACTTGCTCCCCGACAGTGCCTGGAAGCAAGTTCCCTTCTACCTCCGAAGCCAGTGAGGAATGGATAAAAACTCAGGAATCCGATGCAGTTTTAAAAGGATTTACTTATCACAGGTTCAGGCATACAAATCAGCTAAAGAAAAAGCCCGGTGCTTAGGATTCCAGGCTAGAACCCCAGCCACGTATAGGCCAATATGGCTGCCACCACGTATAAAGGCCCTGTAAAAAGTAGAAGACAAGACTCCCAAGAAGGGTGTGAGCTCACAGAGAGCTCAAAAAAGAAGCGCATGAGAGAGGAAGCAGGCTAGTTTTATACCCCTGCAACTCAGACCTCCCTCCCACTGTTATGGAAAGCAGGGAGGGTCAAATGCTCTTAGGTAATCCCTCCCTGCACCTCACCTAGGCCCTTTTATATGCTAATGTTTTGAGCCAAGATCTGCCAGGAAATGCCTTTATAGGGTAGAGAAGGGGGTTTCTGAGATGGCATGTCTCTGTACCAAAGACTAATACTAATGCCAGTTAAATATTTCTCCAAGCTTTCAGAAGTCTCTTCTACTTCATGGTAGTTTTATATTTTAGTTGCCTTTGAGTATATCAGGGAGTCATGCTTGTTTGCTTGGAGGCAAACAGCATTTCTCTCTGGTCTAATTACTTAGGGATACTACGTGGCCAGGCAAATATGCTGGTAAGATCTAACTAGTGCCACGATGATTTTGGTAGCATGGGAGAATATTTATACCAGCTAGTACAGCATACATGGTCAGGTAAACTGCCACATTTAGACTACCCCTTATCTATGAAGTGACCTGCAGGAGGCAATCCAGGGCAGATGCAGAGGCCTAGGCTTTTAGGTGTCCTGCAACAACAGAGGTTGGGCAATTTTGACTCTCCCCTTCACCGATTTCTAGAAATTTAACTATCCACATATGGGGCAAAGGTAGAGCTTGAAAAAGTTTGGGTGCTCTGTTAATTTAAAGGAAACAAAAGCATATGGCACCTTTGAGATTTCCCGAATGGTTTGAGGCTCTTCGTATTCCTAAAGCAAGCAGATGCCATTGGGCTACACTGGCACGTGATAGGGTCCAATGGAAACATTACTGGCACCCGCTCGAGCAAATGGACTAATAATGCGATGTCAAGTGATCAAGTGATAAAGTCATTCTTCAAACATGAATAAACCAGGAAATATTTGAAACTTATGATAAAGTCAAATGTAGAACAAAATAGCAATTCACCCAATTTATTGTGCCTGAGAATTTGACAGATTATCAAGGAGAAATTTTATGCACTTTAAATGAAGCCTGCATTATGGGAATTATCCATTTACTGTTTTATTAACATACCTAAATTCTGTAGTTAACAAAAAATGTTTTCCACTCCATTCATCATTGTATGGACTTTCTCAGGCTCACAATCCCTCTGGCTTCCTAAGTTAGGTATTCCTGTGACATTTCACACTCCTGAGACCACTTCCCTCCTTTCGTGTCTTATCACTCAATTTTTTAATTCACACTTAATTTTTCTTAAGATAATTAACAAACAATGCAACAGCCCAGCAAATTCATATTTTATAGGAGCATGTGTTATGGTTTAGGGAAACAAAGATAATTTAGAACAGACATTCTTAGTATACCTGAAATCACACAGTATAGTGCTTAACAAAAAATAAACTTTATACAAAATTTGCTTCTCCAGTTCAGAGTGTGTTTATCTGCTTTTGGTTCACAATTTTAATTTTTGTCTCATCATAATTGTACTTTGATAATGCTCAGCCAAGAAAGAAAATTTGTTTCACGGTTTGAAGATGCGAAATTTGAGCCTTTGAGATGATTATTGAATAAATTACCTCCTGCCAATTTTTTTCAAAACTTAAACTAAATTTTTAATTTAATTTCAAATGAACTATAAACTTGGGGTCCAAAGCTGAGATAAAAACTGGATTCTGTCTTACTCTAGTTATCTTACTTTAGTCTAAAGTCATAATGAGATCACCTAGATTTTTTTTTGCACTATTAATTATCAGCATTTTTTGTTTACTAATAAGTTAGCAACACACCATTTTTCTCTGCTCATTGCTAAATACCAGGTTCTTGTTATAGAACCTCATATTTTCGTAGCAAATTCTGCATTTAGTACATTAGCAGTTACTAGAAAATTTAGTTCTTTATATATGTGATAAATTCTTAGATAATTGCACTAAACATTACAAAATAAATTTGTCATTGTAAATTTTATCACTTGATCACTTCACTTGATCACTTGAATCCCGTTATTCATCAATTTGCTTGAGCGGGCACCAGTAACATTTCCATTGGACCCTATCACGTGCCAATGTAACCCAATGGCATCTGGTTGATTCAGGAATATGAAGAGCCTCAAAAGCGTTCCTTCAGGGTCTTGACAAGGAAGTCTGTCCATCTTGTAGGTGGGCGGCCATGTGATCTTTTGACATCCTGTGGGATTCAGTCGATAACGGCTCTAGTCCAATTTTATAATCTACCACTATTATGTAAGTGATCATATTTGCAAACCTTATTTTTTCATTTTTGAATTACTTTCTCATACACATACATTTTAAAAAGCTAATATGTAAAATGAAGTAAGATCTTTAAAGAAATACTATTTTTGAAATGATAGAAATGTTTTTATTTTTTGTATATCATTATCTTCCCATTCATCATCTATTTGCTAGAGTGGGCCCCAGTAATATCTTCATATACATTGCTTGAATTAGATCATCTAAATAAAAAAGACTAAAAAAAAAGACTGATAGGATAGTCAAATCAAATCAATTAAATTTTAACTTTCTTAATAGGCCTCAACTTTTGAGTTTGGAAGTTCTTGATTTAAGCCAAGATTGGTTTAACAGAACAGTCCCACTAAAAACTGTTCTAATAAAATTTATATTTGATAAATCTTGAGACAGGCTATATATCAGAATAAATGCTTGAATATATAGGCTAGAAGATATAACTCATTGCCTAACAGTGTGCTTTTCTTTTTTTGGTTTGTGTTTTTTGAGTCACGCCCAGCAATGCTCAGTTATTACTCCTGGCTTTGTACTCAGGATTCACTCCTGGTGGTGCTTGGGGGACCTTATGGATATAGGGTAGTGAACCTAGGTTGGTCACATGCAAGGCAAACATCCTATCAACTCTACTATCACTCTGGCCCTCAGTGTGCTTTTTGAAAGTGCATGTGTATATGGGAATAACTATAACTTTTAAAATATATTTTTCATTTATGATTTTATGGAAACTATACATTACGGTGTTACTTTTTAGAATAATTATCACATTTATAGAACTTATCTGTTCTAAAGCAGGTGCTAATGAATATAACCTCACTGCACTATGGAGGAATGCAATCCATGCCAAATTTGAATTTTGTTGTTATTTCACAGTTAATTTGAATAAAATTCAAGGTTGTCGAGCAAGATCGTTGCAAAATGTTAGGAACTCCTTAAAATATATGTCTCAGAAGCATTTAGGAAATGCATAATGGTTAGCTCAGTACACTCCATAATGCTTGATAAGGAGTTTAAATTTACTTTTAATATTCAGGAGTATATTATTGAAATGGAGTTCCTGACATAGTCTGGAGAAACAAAAATATGAATTCTGGTTCTCAATTTATATTCCGCTGATCCTCAATATATTGCTGCTGAATGTAAATTGTTAATACGGAGATATATACATATATATGTATAATTATATAGGGCTTAAAATTCTTTGCATGTAAGAGACCTCAGACTGGATAAACAAAGAAGCAAATGCAAACAATTATTTGTTAATACAGATGCAATTTCTTCATATATGCTCAAGTTCTTAATGTATATATTTTCAACATTTATTTAGATACTATTTAGTTGCATTTATTTAGTTATCCCTTTACTTGGTAATCAAGTGAAGAGACTGAGTACCTTTTGAATACATGATTAAGACTCATTTGTAATTGGCATATTAATTGTGCATATGCAAATGTATGGTACTATGATACTTGAAATAAAATTATTTTAAGCAGTTAAATAGACCTTTGCACATCTTGTTTACAAGATTAATTTATTTGGTAAACTTTTTTTCATAGATATTACAAGGGCAAACTTCAGTCATGCCACCTTCTGAATTATCACAGTGTCCATATTAGTGGGGTCCAAATTAATGAGTTTTTACACAGCAGATTGTTGAGCTAGCTGTCAAGACTGCAACACTGATAGTGATAATTCAGAGCTTTTTAATCTCAAGGAATAAATGAAGTTTTCCTAGATGGTAGTTGATCTGCAAGATATTTGTATTTCATACTGCTAATAAATGTTCATTAAAACATGTTTCATTATTAATTATACAGAATACAGTTCAGAGCTCCAGTAAATTGTATCCCTATTATAATAAGCGTATTTAATTACAGAAGTTGGAAAGTAAAGCTTATTTTTTGTAAAGCAGTTTTATTAGGTGTGTCATATGATTTAAAAACCATGGAAGCAGACCTCACAATGCATGAAGATTGTTTAAACATGTCAGAGTGGAGATTCCTATATTATGTGATAATTGATCTCCAGTTTATAATTACTAAATTTTTAATTTTTCTTTATCTATCATTAGCTTTGTTTGAGCAGAATGAACTGGCCACTGGTGATAAATAGATGATAGACACCATCCATTTTGCATTTTTTGTGTCAATACAGCATCTGTGGCTATCTCTGGTTATATCTTAACCATACATTACTACACGATGCGGAATCATCCCTGTCCAGAATGGGAATTTCAATGTAGCTCCTGGGTAGGATTTGATATGGTTAAGACCTTTCCTGAGAAATGACTCTTGAGGCAGTAACTGTGTACAGAAATGAGTTTGAGGCTTACTGTAAATATTAAAATCTTATGCTATGACAATGTCACCAGCTATAAAATGAAGAAAAATAGTCTTTCTCGGTATAAATGAATGGGTTCAAACTTCATCCCAATACTGGTTAAGTAGAGGATGACAGAATAATAAAAAGAGAGGCAGGATTATGTCCTATGCTTGGGTGACTCAGAAAACTAAGGAAATGTCCCTTACTACCTACTATTCTGTGTTGTTTCTGGTCAATCTGTTTTATTTCCAGACTGAGTTTTCTTATACCTCATGTGCACAAATCCGAGCTGTCTCAGAACCCTGTTTCCAACAGAAGACTATAGTATCTGGCACTCAGTATCTGAGGATAACTTCGTTCCATCCTTTCTCCTACTCAGTATCTGAGGATAACCCGTTCCATCCTTTCTCCTAAAGACTGATGTCCCTTCTACTATATTTATAGCGTACCAGTAAATCTCACCTGCTGTTGCTCATTTGAGATTGCATTACAGTTTTATAATTTATTTTTAGCATGTCATTTGCGGAACGCTGGTGTGCCCCACAAAAAAATCCGAGAGCAGGGTGTAGGAATCCCCTTCTGTCCCAGGGGATTGGCGGCGGCCAGCAGATGGAAAAAAGACGCAAGAATCAAGCAAAGTTTCAAAATGCTTTACTTACATAGGTTCTGGCATAAATATCAGTGATAGGAAAACCCCCAAATTTAGGGTTCCTGACTGGGCACCAGTAGGCCA
>JAJIBD010032647.1:0-19174 GCA_021461705.1 Cryptotis parvus | reverse complement strand
AAGATAGAATGTTATATGGAAGTGTGCAGAATGTGTGGAATAGTTTTTTTCTGGAGAGTCATTATTTCAAGTAATCACGTGATAACATTTGAATCACTTTCTTAAGTTAAAGCTCCTACTTTACTTCCAGAAGTCCTATGTCGCAAAGATTGCATTACACTGAGTCTTAAATGGAGTAAGGAACGTTTCTTCAACAAGTGGTGTTGGGAAAACTGGGCAGCGACATAAAATGAATTTGACCTAGTGTCTAACACCATGCAACAAAATCAGATCAAAATGGATTTAAGATCTCAATATCAGACTTGAATCCATAAAGTACATTGAAGAAAATATAGTGAAAACCCTCCATGATATTGAAGCAAGGCATCTTCAAAGGTGAAACATCACTAACAAAGCAACTAGAAGAAAGGATAAACATATGGGACTACATGAAACTAAAAAGCTTCTGCACCTCAAATGAAACAGTGACTAAGATACAAAAGCAGTCCACAGAATGGGAAAGAATATTCACCCAATACTCATCTGATAAGGGGTTAATATCCAGGATATATCAGGCACTGGTAGAACTTTACAAGAAGAAAACAAACAACCCCCATCAAAAAATGGGTTGGGAGAAGAAATGAACAGAAACTTCAGCAAGGAAGAAATTCGAATGGCCAAAAAACATATGAAAAAATGCTCATCATCACTAATCATCAGAGAGATGCAAATCAAAACAACAATGAGATACCACTTTACACCACAGAGACTGGCACGTGTTCCAAAAGAGCAAGAACAACAAGTGCTGGCGTGGATGTGGGGGAAAAGGGGACACTCATCCATTGTTGGTGGAATGCCGGCTGGTACAGCCTTTCTGAAAAACAATATGGACTTTCCTCCAAAGACTAGAAATCGAACTCCCATTTGACAGCCATACCACTCCTGGGAATCTACTCTGGGAAACCAAAAATACGCAGCGGAAACACTATCCCTACTTTTATGTTCACTAGCAGCATTATTCACAATAGCCAGAATCTGGAAGCAACCAGAGTGCCCGAAAATGATGAATGGATAAAGAAGCTTTGGTACATCTACACAATGGAATACTATGCAGCTGTTAGGGAAAATGAAGTTATAAATTTTGCCTATAAATGGATGGACATGGAGAAGATTATGTTGAGTGAATTAGCCAGAAGGAGAGAGACAGATACAGAATGACTGCATTTATTTGCATGGCATAAATATATATGTACATATTATGATACCAATATCCAAGGTCAAGTGAAACATATATCAGGAGGTCTTGTCAAAGGTGGGAAATTATCACAAACGTGTGGGAGCCAGAGGTTAGGTAAGACAGAAAATGTAACAGGGTGCTACTACTTGTTTAGGGTACTAATGCCAACCTAGAACTGAGCATTAAATAGAGGCAAAAGGATACACATGACAACCTTTTAATGTATGTTCTGTAATCCATAGTCTGGAAGTGAAGGAAAAGAGAAAAGAGAGAGCAGTGGAAAGAAATAAAGAACCTGCCGTGGAGCTGGGCTGGGAAGGGGTAGGAAACTGGGGATGTTGATGGTGGGAGATGGGCACTGGTGGAGGGACGGGTGCTGGAACACTGTAGGACCAAAACCCAAACATGAACTTTTTAATTGTATATCTTTTATTTGTATATCTCACGGTGGTATAATAAAAGACTTAAAAAAAGAAAAAAAAAAAAGATTGCATTGCACTAAGATCTCCAGGAACTAAGCTCACAGTCCCCCTGACCAGGATTAATGATTTGCACCATACTTCTCTACCCATCCTTCCCTTTTCTGGGAAGAGGGTTGATACAAGAACAGGAAAGTGACTCTAGAGCAAGCTGCAGACTCAGAAAGCAAGAGTGTGGATTCAGGTGCACTCGGCCCAGGCTAATAACAAAGACTAGATGGGAAGGAAGGGGCAGTCCTGCCCTGGGGACCCTCCATGCCTCTCCATCTCACCTCCACAGAGATGTGTGTCAGTGGGGCACATCTCCATGGTTTTAAATGCCAAAAGAAAAGAAAAATCCACATTTTTAGGTAAACCTCCTTGATTTCAAATGTTCACCTTTAGACAACAAGGGCTTAGAAAGAATCTCAGCTTGTAGAATCCTCAGTCACAGAATTGTGATGGCTAAAGAGGCTCATGGGATTCTTGAGCCTAGCACATGAAAAAGAAGAGACAGAGCAACGCTTTGTGAGCTGTAAAGTGCTGTATAGGGGACAATGGAGAAACCCACAAAAGACAGCTTCTCCAGGAATAGTGATGGTAGGTTGATTGTCATTGTAGTTGCCGGGTTCCTAGGTGGTACTCAGGATACCTTGGGAGCTATTCTCAGTGATACTGGGTCAACAGGGCTGGTGGTCCAAGAATGGGGTGCTGGGCTGGAGTGATATTATAGCAGGTAGGGCATTTGCCTTGTACACGCCAACCTGGTTTCAATCCCCAGCATCCCATGTGATCCCTGAGCACCACTAGGAGTACTCCTGAGCACACAGGTAAATAAACCCTTTGCAACACCAGGTGACCCAAAAATTGCAATTTATTGGTCTTCATGCTGGAGACAGTCAAGATCTCCCCAGTAATGTCCAGGGACTTGTTGTATGGGAGGGGGTCCGTGCCATGTCCTTTACACTATCTCCAGCTCGATGATGTTATATTTCCTCACTGGAATTTACACTTATGGATCCTCTGCCATGAGAGGTCTCTTTAGAAAATGTCAATCTGATGTTCTCTCCCCACACTAGTCCCAAACAGCTTCCACCCTACTGAACACCTACACAAAGCTAAGTACGATGTAGGGTTGTCGGGCCCAACCTGGACCGCCTCATACCTTCAAAGTGGAGGTCTGTGAGAACCTCTTATATACATTGTATACCTCTCTATGGTCCTTATGTACCTCTCTTAGGTCCTTAGTACCTCCCTTAGGTCCTTATGTTCCTCTCCCTTGGCCCTTATATATTCTTAGGTCCTGATATACCTCTCTTAGGTCCTTTATATACCTCCTTAGGTCCTTATATACCTCTCTTAGGTCCTTATGTTCCTTCTTGTAGGTCCTTATGTGCCTCCCTTGTAGGTCCTTATATACCATACCTCTTATATTAGGACTTCTCTTTATACCCCTTTAGGTCCTTATATACCCTCTTCTCTCCTTAGGCTCTGTAGTCCCTGTGCTTCAGGTCCTTATATGTCTCTCTTAGGTCCTTATATATCTTTAGGTCCTTATCCTACCTCTATGTTCCTCATGTTCTTTTAGGTCCTTATTCCTCTCTTAGGTCCCCTATATCTCTCTAAGTCCTTATATATCTCTCTTAGGTCCTTATATACAATTCTTCCTTAGGTCCTTATGTACCTCTCTTAGGTCCTTATGTATACTCTCTTAGGTTCTTATATACCTTAAGCTTAGGTCCTTATATGCCTCTGCTCTGGTCCTGATTACCCTCTCTCTCGTTCCTTAGGTCCTTATATATCTCTCTTAGGGTCCTTATATCTCTCTCTTAGGTCCTTATGTACCTCTCTTGGTCCTTATGTACCTCTCTAGTAGGTCCTTATATATTTGTGTCCTGATATATCTCTCTTAGGTCCTTATATAAATCTCTTGGGTCCTTATATACCCTCTTAGGTCCTATGTACCTCTCTTAGGTCCTTATATAGCTCTTAGGTCCTGATATATCTCTGTTAGGTCCTTATAACCTCTTCTTAGGTCCATATATGCTCTCTTAGGCTCTCATGTACCTCGCCTAGGCCTTATATACCCAAATATATATCAAATTATTATGATCTGACTAGTCTCCAGCTGTCACTCAAGAGAGAAAGCAGGCTTCTCCGTAGTGGAGAGGAGCCACAGCACACATCCCCGCATTAGATAAGGAAGTCCACATCTGAAGAGAGAGATACTAAGCAACACATGTGCTTAGGCAACACATGTGCTTAGCAGCAACACACAAGAACAGATAACACTCAGGCTTAAACAGCACATGTGTCTTCCTTTGTTTGGGTTGACTTTCATAGATTTTCCCAACCTGCTCCATGTGGGCTTTCATCTACATAAGTCTGTTGTTAGGTGTCTGCCAAGGACTAGAGTTGCAGGTAACTAACGGTCTTCTGATATTTCCTGGCTTGTTCCTGCTGGAGATCTCTCCCATGGGAGCGTGGGGAGAGAAGGGGCTCAGCTTCTCTGAGTCTGTGCCAGCTCCTGGAGGCAAGGTCTCTATCAGGCCCCAGTTCCTGTGTTCTCAAAGTGGGTTTTTCAGCAGCCTTAGGGCTGTTGTTTTATGACTCCCAAGAATTTATTGTTATGGGGTTCCTCTCCAGCTACCTGCCTGCCTGCTTCATAAGCCACCGCACCTCTGTGGTGCTAGGCAATGTTCTCTTCCTGTGACATAAACTTTATATCTTCATTGACTGTTATACAACTGGGTGCCCCACATCAGATGAATGTCCAATATGGAGAGCTTCTGAGAGGCCTCTTCCTCCTGTAGCCATCAATTTAAGTCTAGTACAGGGCTGAGATGATCAACAGCTAAGCTAGAAAACAGGGTCGCCTTAAAATTGGGATTAGAGATAGATATCATATAGTGATATTCTAAAATTGGGGATTAGAGAACTGAAATCATTAGGAAGCACAAGTCACCTAAGTCAGAGGGAGAAAGACACAGAGAGATCACTGTCATAATAGAATATGAACATAATAGAGGAGTAATGAACGTTCAAAGATAATGGAAACAAGAGTAGGAAATGGTCTTCAGTAGGGAAGCTTGCCTCTGGGGTGGAGTGGGGACATAAGCCAGGGAAAGGAACAATAGACAATGGTAAGGGACAAGGGCTGTGGGAAGGGGAGGAAACAGGATATTGGTGGAGAAAAGTGGACACTGGTGAATGGATTGATATTGGGATGTTGTAAGCCTGAAACTTGTTCATGAGTAATTTTGTAGCTCTGTAATTCAATTCTTTGATTGTTGGAAATATAAAATTTGTTAGAAGAATACAAAGTGCATTGATTGGGACAAACAGTTTGCTGGGCTCTGCTCCAATTTACTGAGGCAGAAACTGAAAACTGAGGTTGGGCAATAGTAAAGCAGGTAAGGCACCTTGCACACTGCAAACGGGTTTCGATGCCTGGCACACCATATGTCCGCCAAGCACCGTCAGGGAGGATCTCTGAATGATTGCAAAGCCAGAATTTGAGCACGCCTGATGTGCCCCCACTCAAAAAAAAAAAAAAAAAAAAAAAAAGAAAGAAAGAATGAAACACTCTCCAGATATCTGAATTTGAGTAAATACCTTCAGAGAGTGAATCTGATGCAGGTCATCTCAAAACACTTGATCACTTGAATCCTGTTATTCACTCGATTTGCTCAAGCGGTCCCAGTAACATTTCCATTGGGACCCTATCACGCGCAATGTAGCCCAATGGCATCTGCTTGCTTTAGGAATATAGAAGAGCCTCAAACAGTTCCTTCAGGGTCTTGACAAGGAAGTCTGACCATCTTGTAGGTGGGCGGCCATGTGATCTTTGACATCCCGTGGGATCCAGTCGGTAATGGCTCTAGTCCAGCGGTTGTCTCCAAATCACATTACATGTCCAGCCCATCTGATTTTCGATGCCTTAGCAACGAGACAGCATCCCTGATTCTGGAATAGCGACAGAGGTCAGAACTCCAGATTCCTTCTCTCACTTGAGTGAGGCGTGATATTCCAAGCATAGCTCTTTCGATTCCTCTCGGGAGACCCAATAGCATTCTCATCCTGCTTTCGTAGGGCCCAGGTCTCTGAGGCATATGATAATGCAGGGAGAACGGTGGAGTCAAAGAGATGTGCCCAGAGCCGGAGTTCTTTGTCCTTTTGCTATTTCTTCGATGCCTTTGAAGGCATTCCATGCGCTCTCTTCCTCATGCTTAGCTCAGGTTTTAGGTCGTTCATCATGTTGATTTCGACCTAGGTACACATAACTGCTGCATTCAGAGATGTTTGTTTCATTGAGAGTGAAAACACAGCATTTGAAAAAAATACTGGTTATCTTTATTTGTGGTCTGAGGATCACACCTGACAGAACTCAGGGCTTACTCTTAGCTATGTGGTGAAGAATCATTTTTTAAAATTTATTTTATTATATCACCATGAGACAAACAATTACAAAAGTGTTCATGGTTAGTCATACAGTGTTCCAGCACCATCCTCCACCAGTGCACATTTCCATTCCTCCACCAATGTCCCCAGATTCCCTCCCCCGCCCCAGCCTGCCTCTATGTCAGGTACTTTGCCTCTCTCTCTCTCTCTCTCACTCACTCACCCACTCTCTCTCAGAACCATATACAATGCAAGAAATCAAACCCAGGTTGACTACTTACAAGGCTAGTATCTTACCCACTGTACTATCTCTCTAGCCCCCTGTACTTATTTTCTTAAATTTAGGTAGAGAGAGTTGGTTTATAAGGTAGTGCATCACTTGATCACTTGACATCTCCGTTCTTCATTGATTTGCTCTAGTGGACACCAGTAACATTTCCATTTGTCCATGTTCCATGCCAATGTAGCCCATTAGCATCTGCTTGGCTTCAGGAATACGAAGAGCCTCAATCCATTCATTCAAGGTCTTGATGCCAGATGTGACCCAAAAGTGATATATATGGGGCCGGAGCGATAGCCCAGCGGTAGGGCATTTGCCTTCTGCACGAGGCCGACCAAGGCTGGCCCGGGTTCGATCCCCGGCATTCCATATGGTCCCCCCGAGCACCACCAGGAGTAATTCCTGAGTGCAGAGCCAGGAGTAACCCCTGAGCTGAGCATCGCCGGGTGTGACCCAAAAAGCAAAAATGTGATATATATATATATATGTGTGTGTGTGTGTGTGTGTGTGTGTGTGTGTGTGTGTGTGTATGTATATATATATATCACTATATGATATCTATCTATCTATATATATATATATATATATAGATATATATATACACAGCAGAAACACTATCTGCGCCCTATAGAAGTGCAGATAGTGTTTCTGCTGTTGTGTTTTGGGGTCTCTAGGGTTTTTTTCCCGACAGACATGGGGCAGAGCTGCTACTGGCTCTCACTGTGCCCAGCCGCTCATGAGGCGCCGGGAGGATGGCAGGTTCTAGCCCTGGCCCGCCACCCCAGCAGAGCCTCACAACAAGCCAGACAACCCCCCACTCCATGAGGACCTCCATTTTCCACATCTGGACTTCCCCCTCATCAGAACTCCACCCAGCAGACCAGCCTATCACAGCCCAGCTCGCGTGGGCCACTTGCGGTCCCGCGGCTCATCAATAAATGCTGGATTTTGAGATGACTACAAGAGTATGCGTACCTGCACGGCAGAGCCTGGCAAGCTACCTGTGTCGTATTTGATATACCAGATACCAGTAACAATTACAGACCTCATTCCCATGACCTGATGGAATGGTTTGAGGCTCTTTATGTTTCCTGGAGCAAGCAGGTGCCCTTGGGCTCTACTTGCATGAGACAGGTCATATGGAGATGTTACCTGGTGCCCGACTCGAAAATCGATGATGAACGGGAAGACAGGGTTTATTCCCAGGAGTGGTATTGCTGGGCCAAATGGGGAGCTCAATATCTAGTTTTGGAGAAATGCCCATATTGTTTTCCCTAAAGGGCTTGACCAGTCGGCACTCCCACCAACAGAGGTTGAGAGTCTCTCTCCCAGATCCACTTCAGCACCAGTTGTTCTTGCACTTTTGGATGTGTGCCAGTCTCTGTGGTGAGATGTTACCTCATTGTTGTTTTGATTTGCATCTCCCTGATGATTGCTGATGAAGAGCACTTTTTCATATGCCTTTGGACATTTGAATTTCTTTTTGGAAGTTTCTGTTCATTTCTTCTCCCATTTTTTATGGGATTGGCTGTTTTCTTCTTGTAAAGTTCCACGGGTGCCTGATATATCATCTATGCCTTCAGTCCATTTTGAAATTATTTTGTTCTTTGGTTTTTTGGATCTATCCAGTATTTCCAAGAAAAGTTTTCTTTCTCCACTGTAGCCTTTGTCATATATTAGTTTACCCTGTGTGAATATTTTATTCTAAACTCTCAATCGTATTTTATTGATCGTGCTAATGCTTTGTAGTATAGTTTGAAAATGTTAATTATGATGTACCTGTTTTTCTTTTATCCTCCAATCACCAGATTATTAAGACTTTTTTGTCATTCATGTTGAATTTTAGTAATATTTATTTTATTTTATTTTGAAGAATGTTTGTGGCATTTTTATAGGTATTACAGTGAATCTACATAATCCTTTGGGTATGATGGTCATTTTAATAATGTTAATTCGGGAGTCAGAGAGATAATACCGTAGGTTCAATTCCTGGAAAACCATATGGTCCCCTGAGCATCAACAAGAGTGAGTCCTGAGTATAGAGACAGGAGTAGCCCCTGAACATTCCTGTTTGATCCTCCCCAAAAAAAAAATAAATAAACAAAATTAAATTAAAAAATGTGAATTCCTCTAATCCAAAAGTATGAGCATAAACTATCTGACATGTGCAGCTCTAGCACTTTTCTATCTCTTAAAGTGGCTTATAGTTTTCTATGTATACGTGTTTATCACTTGTCACGTATCACTTGTCTTCCCATTGTTCATCGATTTGCTCTGGACCTCATTCCCAATGAATGGAGATGTTACTGGCGCCCAGTTGATAGAAATTGATGAAGGGTTTTATATTTTTGTTTATTCCTAGGTACTAATTAATTATTTTTATATGATGGCAAGTTGGACTTTTTTATTTCTTTTCTATTTTGCTGCTTTGGTATAGAAATAGAGCAGATTTTGTAGATTGATGCTTTACTGTAACTTCCTGTTTAAGATAGCTTTTGCTTACTATTTAGGATTGCCTATGTATATTAGACTTATTTCTACGTATATTATCATTCTATATGCAAATAGTGATAATCTTACTTCTTTTCCTTTTGGATCTCTATTACTTATACCCTACCTAATTTCTTTGGTTGTTTTCCAATACATAATGAATAATAGTAATAAGAGTGGACATACTTGTCTTGATCCTAACATTAGAGGAAATTTTCAGTTTTGCACTGTATAGTGTTATATATGTTTGCATTGATATAACATTCAAAGTATCATAAATAGCCTCTCCTATGTTTCAATATGTTTTATATTTCCATTTTGTTGAATTTTTATCATAAAGAGTTTTTGTCATAAAAGTCAAAGACTTTTCAAAGTTTGGAGTGATCACTTAAGGGACAGGAAGACAGGTTCTGCTCATGGGAGGCCTGTGTTTCTCCCGGCACCTCATGGTCACCCACAGATATTGATGGCCACCTATGGCTGATTCTTCTATTCAATTCATCAAGATTGTGTTCACTGCCACCTTGTGTATGTGGGTACTGTGAGCCTCAGTTTACCCCCAATATCCTCCTTGAATTGGACCACAACATGGTAGAGAGGTGAAAAGCTGGAGTGTACAGTAAAGGAGTGATACCATAGAATCAGGAATAGTTTCCAGGACCAGTGGGTGTGGCCCAAAACTATAATAAAGCAGCTTTCCATGGAAAAAAATCATCTGTGGAATCATACCCTCAGGGAAAAAACTTTCATAGAACTGAAAGTTGTATTTCAATCACAAAGGTCTACAATAACTAATTTCTACTGAACCCTGACCAAGTGCCTAGCACATCAACCAGGGTTCCATAAGTTAGAATCTTGAGAGAAAAGAGATAAAGAACTTGCCATGATGCAGGCTATGGGAGGGGGAAGGAATTGGGGACATCGGTGGTGGGAAATGGGCACTGGTGGAGGGCGGGTGCTGGAACACTATGTGACCAAAACCCCAAACATGAACAGCGTTAGTATATCTCACGGTGGTATAATAAAATATTAATTAAAAAAAGCAAAAATAAACTAAAAAAAAAATAATCTTGAATCTCCACACCTCCTTTCTCAGTCTTTTTTTCCCTTTTCGGTCACACCCGGCAATGCTTGGGAGTTACTCCTGGCTCTGCACTCAGGAATTACTCCTGGCAGTGCTCAGAGGACCATATGGGATACCAGGGATCAAACTCAGGTTGGCCACATGCAAGGCAACGCCCTCCATGCTGTGCTATTTCTCCAGCCCCAAACTTTTTTTTAATTGAGATAATGGTTGTTCCCAAGCCTGCATCTACTTTGAAGGGTACACACCACATCCAGCAGCAAAGTGAATCCACAAATATGAATGATCTCACAATGCCTGTTAGAACCCCCACCCTTATTTGTTTGACACACTACACACCCCATTTTATAGATAAGAATTGCCAAGACATCAGTAACTTTCTCCATATCACACTAATTAGTACTTTGCTAACTTAATTTTTTAATTTAGTTTTGTTTATTGGCTCGCCGTGAGATACACAGTTACAAAGCTTTTCATGATGGCGTTCAGTAATACAATGTTCCAACATCTGTTCCTTCACCAGTGTGCACTCCCAGCACCAATGTCCCCAATTTCCCTCTGCCACCCACCCAGCCTGCCTCTATGGCAGACCTCTCTCTCTCTCTATTTCTCTCTCTCTCCTTTGGCTTTATGGTTTTGGCACTACAGGTAGAACGGTTCTCATGTTTGTCCCTTTATCTACTTTCAGCATCAGTTCTCGCCCAGAGTGATCATTTCCAACTATCCTTATCATGGTGGTCCCTTCTCGATCCTAACTTCTTTTCCCACCACCCCACTTTTGGCAAGCTTCACTCATGAAATTTGCTTATAAATGAATGGACATGGAGAGTATCAAGTTGAGTGAAATGAGTCAGAGAAAGGGACAGACAAAATTATTACACCCATTTTGTGATATAAAAATGCAACATGAGACTAATAACCAAAGTCAGTAGAAACAAGGGCCAAGAGAATTGCTAACTTTATTTTAAGGTCTGGGAAGCTGGCTGCCCTAGGGCTCTGTGCATATCCATCGACTACAACAAATTAAAAGCATCTTATTGTCCGACATCATACCAACCATCTATTCCAGATCTCCCTCTTCTGTTTCAAGCTCACCATCCACCCCTCTTCTGACTGATAAATCACATCCCTTATACTACAGCCAAATTCTGTTTGCTCTTTGGGTTCTCCACTGGAATTTGCTTTTGTATATGGCTAATCTTTTCTATTATATGTTGCTTTTGCTATTGAAGTCTTTAGGCTTGAGATGAGGGTGAGTTTCTTGCTGGTGCATTAACTTCCTTTAATGATCTACTTAAGCCTCTAAATATTTTTTTCAGTCTTCTATTCCAAAATTTAGCTTCCGTATTGTGCCATTGATTTCTTTCATCTAAATTTGTGCGGAATCACTATGGAATTTCATCTTGTGGTTTGTGACCAGTTGACTACTTGTCAAGTTTGTTTTAAAACTTGGTTTTATTATCTGGGATATTAGTTATTCCTCCCTGCTTTTTGTCTTCTGGAGAGTTGATTCAATGACATAAACTCTCCTGCAAATAACTTATAAAAATGTTGAGTTGCATAAAGCCAGGTAAGTATAGAAAGCATGACATGAAGGATTTGAACATAGTTCTGAACCAACTATGACCATGAGAGTCAAAATCTGATCAATAGAGTTAACCTGGGATGCACTATTGCAAGGAAAGTGGTGCCACCTTCTCCTGGTATTCTCTACTCAGGCAGATGCCCAAGAGGCCCCATCACCCCTTTTTGTTGTACTTTTCACATACTTCCTTCTCTTCTATAACTCATTGCTTCAATTGTCAGCAAACATTAACTGCGTGAGAAGTAAAAGACATGCATATGCCCTCTTTACTACAGGATCACCTCTTTTACTACATAGGCATATTTTTACCTCACTAATAAGTATGTGTTCCAACTCATGAAGGGTATTTTTCTAGAGAGGTGCAAAATAAGGGCTCGATTGCTTTTGTCCCTTCATGCCATCATGTTTGGATTGAGGCCCAAGCATGAAATAAACACATTCTTTTATTTATTTATTTATTTGCTTTTTGGGTCATACCCGGCATTGCTGAGGGTTACTCCTGGCTTTGCTGAGGACTTACTCCTGGCGGTGTTCAGGGGGACCATATGGGGATGCTGGGGATCGAACCCAGGTTGGCCGTGTGCAAGGCAAATGCCCTACCTGGCTGGGCTATCGCTCTGGACCCACACATTCTCGATGAATCAAACAGAAGCATTCACCAGGTATGGCCACCAACACACCACAAGAGCTCAGAGGGAAGGAAACAGCCAGGAAAACTGGTGCCCATACTCTGAGGGGTCCTGGAAGACAAGGAGAAGCTCATGAGGTCAGAGAACATACTGGCGCTTATTCCTTTATTGTGCCAAGGACCCAGTCAAGTGCTTCCAGTGATTTTATTTAATCTTTTAATATACAAAAATAAGATGTATAATTTTTTAATTTTTTATTATATCACCGTGAAATATAGGCAATTACAAAAATGTTCATATTTGGGTTTAGTCAGAGTGTCATACTCACCTCAGAAGAATCATAACCCATAGTCACTACTTGGTCTGTTCTACTTTTCCAATTTCTGAATTTACCATTGTAATTTTCTGTTTAGCCTCCTGTATCTGGGATTTTAGGCACAGCTTTGTTTTGTCGTTGTTGTTGTTGTTTTATTATTTTTTTTCCATTTCAAACTACAGTGAGCTTTGGAGAATATGCTGGCTCGGGCAAAACACAGACTGGTTTTGATTCTTGATTTGGTCTAGTAAGTCGGGCTCCATGGTCAGAGGATGGGAAGCAGATGGATATTTCCGTGAACAGGAGCATCCTCCACATTATCACTTTTCACTTGATCGCTTGATCACTTGACATCCCGTAATTCTTCAATTTGCTCGAGCAGGCGCCAGTAACATTTCCATTTGACCCTATCACATGCCAGTGTAGCCCAATGGCATCTTCTTGCTTCAGGAATTCTAATAGCTTCAAACCGTTCATTCAGGGTCTTGAAGAAGTCTGACCATCTTGTAGGTGGGTGCTCACGTGATCTTTTGACATCCCATGGGATCCAGTTGGTAATGGTTTCTAGTCCAGCGCTCATCTCCAAATCGCATTATATGTCCAGCCCATCTGATTTTCGATGCCTTGGCAAATGAAACAGCATCCATAACTCATGTGTCTTCTTATTAGATTTACCTTTTTATTTTACAAAGAATTATATAGGGTTGGCTCCTGGAGACTCCGGGTCTTTAGACACTCACATTCCCACCCTTTTTTCCCTTTATTTATTTTTTAACAATTACGAAAATGTTCATGTTTGGGTTTTGGCCATATAGTGTTTTGGCAACCATCCCCTCCACCATTGCCCATTTCCCACCACCAATGTCCCCGATTCCCTCCCCCTCCCCTGGCCTGCCTCCCCTGGCAGGTTCTCCATCTCTTTTCTCTCTTTCTCTTTCTCTCTCCCTTTCTCTCTCCCCTCTCCTACATGTTGTGGAGTGCAATAATATACTTAGAGGTTATCATGTGTATGTTTTTGCCTGTATTTGACGCTAAGTTCTATGTGGTAATAGACTTTTTGACAATTATTGGCACACTGTTCCCTTCTCTGTCTTACCTAATCTCTGCTTCCCACGTTTGTGGTAGTTTCCACCTTGGCAAGACCTCCTGATCCACGTTTCACCTGACCTTGGACATTGGTATCATAATATGTATATATATATGTATATATATATGTGTGTGTATATATATATTTATGTGATTTTTTTTTATTTTTGGGTCACACCTGGCAATGCTCAGGGGTTTCTCCTGGCTCTGCACTCAGGAATTACTCCTGGCGGTGCTCGGGGACCATATGGGATGCCGGGATCGAACCCAGGTCGGCATATTGGGCCAGCAGGCAAGGCAAACGCCTTACCCGGCTGGGCTATCGCCCCGACTCCATATATATTTATGTCATGCAAATAAATGCAGCCATTCTATATCTGTCTCTCTCCTCTTCTGGCTAACTTCACTCAACATGATACTCTCCATGTCCATCCATTTATAGGCAAATTTCATAACTTCATTTTTCCTAACAGCTGCATAGTACTCCATTGTGTATACATACCATAGTTTCTTTATCCAGTCATCAGTTCTTGGGCACTCTGGTTGTTTCCAGATTCTGGCTATTGTGAATAATGCTGCTATGAATATAAAAGTAGGGATGGTGTTTCTGCTGCGTGTTTTTGGCTTCCCAGGGTATATTCCCAGGAATGGTATGGCTGAGTCAAAGCGGAGTTCAATTTCTAGTCTTTGGAGGAATGTCCATATTGTTTTCCAAAAAGGCTGTACCAGTCGACATCCCCACCAACAATGGATGAGTGTCCCTTTTTCCCTGCATCCACGCTAGCACTTGTTGTTCTTGCTGTTTTGAATATGTGCCAGTCTCTGTGGTGTAAAATGATATCCCATTGTTGTTTTTTTTTAAATTTTTATTATACCACCTTGAGACATACAATTACAAAGGTTTTCATAATTGGTTCTTGGTAATACAGTATTCCGGCACCCATCTCTCCACCAGTGCCCCATTCCCACCACCAATGTACCCACATCCCCTCTTGTCCACCCCAGGCTGCCTCAATAGCAGGTACCCCCATTTTCTCTCTTTCTCTGTCTCTCTCTGTCTCTGCATCTCTCTCCCTCTTCTTTTATACATTGTGACAAGCCCTGTAGATATTTAGAGTTTATCATTTAAGTCTCTCTGTGTATATTCAATGGTGAGTTTTAGTCTGACATTACCATTTCCCACATTTAGTAAAACACTGGTATCTATTTATATTCCATTAATGAATGCAGTCATTCTATATCTGTCCTTTTCCTTCTGACTAATTTTACTCAGCATGATAGTCTTCATGTCCATCCATTTTTCAGGTAAATTTCATAATTTCATTTTTTCTGATAGCTGTATAGTATTCCATAGTATAGATGTACCACAGTTTCTTTAGCCAGTCCCTCTGTTCTTGGGCACATAGGTTGTTCCTAGATTCTAGCTATCATGAATAGCACAGTGATGAATAACGAAGTACAGATAGTGTTTCGCCATTTTTGGGGGTCTCTAGGGTATTTTCCCTGAAATGGTATTGCTGGATCAAAATGGGAGCTAAATATCTAGTTTACGGAAGGAATGTCCATATTGTTTTCTAAAAGGGGCTGGACCAAACGGCATTCCCACCAACAATGGATGAGTGTCCCTTTTTCCCCGCATCCATGCCAGCACCGGTTGTTCTTGTTGTTTTGATGTGTGCCAGTCTCTGTGGTATGAGATGGTAATGCTTTGTTGTTTTGATTTGCATCTCACTGATGATTAGTGATGATGAGCATTTTTTCATATGTCTTTTGGCTATTCGAGTTTCTTCCTTGTTGAAGTTTCTGTTCATTTCTTCTCCCCATTTTTGATGGGGTTGGTTGTTTTCTTCTTGTAAAGTTCTACCAGTGCCTGATATATCCTAGATATTAACCCCCTTATCAGATGGGTATTGGGTGAGTATTCTTTCCCATTCTGTGGACTGTCTTTGTGTCTTGGTCATTGTTTCTTTTGAGGGTGCAGAAGCTTTTAGCTTCATGTAGTCCCATATGTTTATCTTTTCTTCTAGTTATTTTGTTAGTGGTCTTCTTCTTTGAAGATGTCCTTAGCTTCAGTGTCGTGGAGGGTTTTCCCTATATTTTCTTCGATGTACTTTATGGATTCAGGTCTGATATTGAGATCTTTAATCCATTTTATCTGATTTTTGTGCATGGTGTTAGATAGAAGTCCAAATTCATTTTTTACATGTCACTGCCCAATTTTTCCAGCACCACTTGTTGAAGAGGCTTTCCCTTGCTCCATTTCCGACTTTTTGCTCCTTTATCGAAGATTAATTGTTCATGTATTTGAGGCTGGTTGTCAGGATACTCAACTCTATTCTATAGGTCCACATGTCTACTTTTATTCCAATACCATGCTGTTTTAATTACCACTGCTTTGTAGGAGAGTTTGAAGTTGGGAAAGGTGATGCCACCCATCCTCTTTTTCCCAAGGACTGTTTTTAGTTATCCGTGGGGATTTATTATTCCATACAAATTTCAGAAGTGTTTGGTCAATTTCTTTGAAGAATGTCATGGGTATCCTTATAGGGATGGCATTGAATCTGTATAAAGCTCCAGGGAGTATTACCATTTTTGACAATGTTGATTCTCCCAATCCATGAGCAGGGAAACACATCCCCACCCTTGCTGTTGAAAATCTATTTGTAACTTTAACTCCCTAAAACTTAACTACTAATAGCCTGATGATGACTGGAAGCCTGACCAATAGAAATCCACAAGGGGCTAGAGAGATGGTACAGGAGGTAAAGTATTTTCCTGTGACTGTTTCAGCAGAACTTGTTTCAATTCACAGCACCATACATGGCCCCTTATGTGAAGGGTCACTCATGAACACATTGCCAGAAATAACCTCTGCACCATAGGGTATGATCTCACAAAATATTTTAAAATTAGTCAATTAACATATTTTAACTGTCACCTGTACTATATACTTATATCAAGTCAGAGAAAGTAATAGAAACTAGGGATGGAGGGGGTGGAGAGGCAGTAGCAGATAAGGCGCATGCTTTCCATAAAGCCAACCCAGTTCTATCCTTAGTATCCATATAATCCCCCAAAACAGCCATGAGTGATCCCTGAGCACAGAGCCAGGAGTAAGCTCTGAGCATCATTGGGTGTGACCTAAAAACAAAGCAATGCAAAAGAATAGAAAATATATGTATACTACTCTGCTCTATTTATGCGCGCTCTCTCTCTCTCTCTCTCTCTATATATATATATATATATATAGTCTGTTTACTAGAAAATCTACATCACACTATTCAAGGGTCAACTATATCTAAAGTATATTACTAAGCAAAAATATATAATTTATACATGTACTATTTGACAATTGGTCCAAAATGGACGTGTGTGGTGCCAACACCCAGGTCAAAAGTACAATATGAAGGGCTGGGGAGATTGTACAACAGTAGGGACTGTTGGCCTTGCACAAGGCTAACCTAATTTTAATCCCCAACACCCCACTTGGTCCCCTGAGCCCGCCAGGAGTGACCCCTGAACATAGAGCCAGGGAGTCAGCCATGAGCTCCACCAAGTGTGCTATGCCGCCCCCAATACAGTATGAGCAGTCTCATTAAGTATCCTTAGCACCACCAAAAACACTGCCCACCTATCCTGGAAGGGTTTCTTTGTCTGTTTTGGTTTTGTTTGAGGGTCACACCCAGCAGTGCTCAGGACTGACATTTGGTTCTTTCCTCAGGTAACATTCCTGGTAGGGCTTAGGGAGCCATATGGAATGCTAGGGATTGAGTCCAAATTGGTCACGTGCAGAACAAGAAACTACTCTCTGGACCATCTCTCCAGTCCCTATCCTGATGTCACTTCATTTCCCCTGGGAGAGTGGTGTGATTGCTTGTTTTGGGGGTCACGGCTAGTGGGATTCAGGAGCTACTTCCAGACTTAGTGCATGAAATCACTTTTGGCAGTGCCCAGGGGACCAGTGGTGCTAGGAATTGCATCCAGGTCTCCAGCATGCAAAGCATTGGACTATCTCTCCCCTATTCCTTTTTTTTAAGAATTTATTTTTTGCTTTCCATTAATCTGGCCCTTCCCTTTGTTGTGGTGGCAGTAACCAGCGACGGAACAGACTTGCCTGTGGTGCTCACACATTTATTTGCTGTCTTCTCCAGGCTCACATGGCTTTAGCTCTGCTGCACCCAGATTACTCCCTTGGTGGTAGCTCCGGATGCCAGACATCAATGCTTCTGCAATGGCAATAGTAGTGCTGGAAATCAAACTTAGGGCCACACACCCACTAGCCCATCTCCCCACACTGAAGTAGCCACAGGGCCACATTCCTTTCTCTCAAATAGTTGTATAACCTGAGCATATATCCCCAAATATCAATGATATTTAGTCTCTTAATTGGTCTCTTATTTTTTGCTGGGTGTTTTCTCACTTAAAATTTTATCAATTAGATTATTTGCTACATATTCTTTTGTGTTTGGCCTCGTACTCAAAACATTTTGGGGAGCTGGAACTATAGCACAGTGAGTAGGGCATTTTCCTTGGGTTCAATCCCCGGCATCCCATATGGTCCCATGGAGCATCCCCAGGAGTAATTGCTGAATGCAGAGCCAGGAGTTACCCCTGAGCATCGCTGGATGTGACCCAAAAAGCAAAAAGAAATAAATAAGTGAATAAATAAATTATTTAATATTGGGGGGGCTTGATCACTTTTACCGCAGATAGCATCAGCTCATCATTTTTCACTGTTGTATGGTATTGGAAACTGACTCCATGGTATAATTCCAGTATACAAGAAATGATTATCCAGATTGATCCCAATTTTTTAATATATTTTATTATACCTGCTCCCAATTTTTAACTAGCTTTAATAATGTTGCCTAAAACCTTTTTGATTTCACTTTTGGGGACCCCCTAAACCTGGCTCCCAATTTTTAGCTAGCTTGAATAATGTTGCCTAAAACCTTTTGATTTCACTTTTGGGGGACCCCCCAAACCTGGAGGTGCTCAGAGTTTACTTCTGACTCTGCAGTCGGGATTGGCAATGCTCAGAGATTGATCCCAGGTCAGCTTTGTGCAAGAGAAGTGTCTTACCCACTGTCGTTGCTCCAGGCCACTCTAAATTTTCTTATTCACATATTTTGGAGCACACATTTGACGTATACATATGCCTAGAGAGTAACTGTTGTTTCCTAAGGTATTCTTGAATTCGGGATTAGTAGCTGATGCCAGTCTTGTCTTTCATGCCAGTTGCATTAATTTCACATGAACATAAATGCATGAAGATGTCACTGACTTCGTATTCTCCCCAACAGCTGGTTCTGGTCTCTTCATTTTAGCTCTTCTGGTGTATGAGTAATAATTCACTGTGGGTTTAATTTTTCCTTCCTGATGACTAATGGGCAAAATTTATATATTTTGACCAGTTGGTGAAGTTCCTGTTCACAACCATCTACCAGATTTGTGCTTGCTTTTTTTAATATAAGAGTTATTTTTATCTATTTTGGACTCGGGCCTCATCTATTTTATCTGTTACAAATATCTTCTTGTTTGTGGCTCCTTTCCATCTTCCTAATGATCTTTTCCGAGGAAAAGAAGCTCTTCATTCTATGTAATCCATTATATCAATATTTTTCTTTAA